>VSMD01003117.1:0-33349 GCA_008750895.1 Mirza zaza | reverse complement strand
GGCGGATCGTTTAGAGCTCAGGAGTTCGAGACCAGCCTGAGCAAGAGCGAGACCCCATCTCTACTATAAATAGAAAGAAATTAATTGGCCAACTAATATATATAGAAAAAATTAGCCAGGCATGGTGGCGCATGCCTGTAGTCCCAGCTACTCGGGAGGCTGAGGCAGGAGGATCGCTTGAGCCCAGGAGTTTGAGGTTGCTGTGAGCTAGGCTGACGCCACGGCACTCACTCTAGCCTGGGCAACAGAGTGAGACTCTGTATCAAAAAAACAAACAAACAAACAAACAAAAAAAGAAAATCTGAAACACCAAAAAAAAAAAAAAAAACAACTCCTGAAACTAGTAATTGATTATAGTAAGGTAGCAGGATATATACAAAAGGCAATTGCTTTTCTATATACCAGCCATAAACAAGTGGAATTTTAAATTATAAATACAATACCATTTATATCAGCACCACCCCCAAACTGAACTACTTGGGTATGAATTTAACAAAGTATGTGCAAGATCTGTATGAAGAAAACAATAAGAAGTAAGTGGAAATATTCCATGTTTGTGGATGGGAAGACTACTGTAAAGATTTCAGTTCTTCCCATCTTGATCTATGGATTCAATGTAATCCCAATCAAAAACCCTTCAAGTTATTTTTGTGGATATCAACAAACCAATTCTAAAGTTTATATGGAGAGGAAAAAGACCCAGAATACCTAATTCAATATTAAAAGAGAAAAAGTTAGAGGACTGATCTATTCAACATAAAGATTTAATATAAAGCTACAGTAATCAAGACAGTGTGGTATTGATAAAAAAAAAAAAAGACAAATAGATCAATGAACAGAATAGAGAGCAAAGAAATAGACCCACACAGATGTAGTCAAAGCAGCATAGGAAATACAGTGGAGACAACTGGACATACACATACAAAAAAAGAAAAAAATGACAAAATCCAAATGACCTTTGGATTTGACAACAATTTGATGATGATACCAAAGGCACAATCTATTAAAGACTCGATAAGCTGAACTTCATTAAAGTTAGAAATTTCTGCTCTACAAAAGACACTGTCAGGAATGAAAAGACAAGCATAGACATGGAGAAAATATTTGCAAAAAGTGATATATCTAATAAAGGTCTATTATGCAAAATATGCAAAGAACTCTTAAAACTTGACAGTAAGAAAACAACCCGATTAGATTGGCCAAAGATGTGGCAGTGTGTGCTGCAGCACCAGCACTGTAGGTCTGCTGTCCAGCCATGAATGAGCCAAACTGGGAAAAGCATAGCCTCGCCACCAGATCTCTTCTTCCTGATGACAGGGACTTGAACCAGTTTCTTTGAGTCAGCTTTATAGTTTCTGAAGAACTAGACTGCTGATTTATGGCCACTTACAGTTATTCTCACAGCTGCTAATAGGCAAGAAGGGCGGAGTAAAGCCTGCTGGTTGTTTAGATCAAGTGGTAGGAAAAGACTGGGGTTGGCTGTGAGTGTTTGCATATTAGTTGGGACTGTGAGCTTGGCTAATGTCAGGGAGTAAGATGACCTCATGCCAAAGGGCTTAGGGAAAAATATTTTTCTTTTTGTTTTGCTGAGACATGTTTCCAGTATTTCATTTAAGCCTAAGGAAGGGTTGCAGGCTAAACTTTGCCATCTTAGATATTTAAAACAGTATATGCCAAATTGTGTGTGTATGTTTATGTGCCAAGCAAATGAAACATACCTTTCAAAATCCTTTATAGTACCTTTTTCTTTTTAACTCCTCTACAGACAAAGAATAAAATCCAAAATTTGTAAGGAAGCCATCAACAAATTTTATTTTAATGTTAAAGAGGAACTCATCAAAAAGGTAAGCTCACTGACATAAATTTGTTGGTCTAAAAATTTTTCGACTAATCCTGAGGCAGCATACTACATGTAGTCTTAGAAGAGCTTGCATTTGCTGGCAATATGGTAAGAAACTCATTAGAAATACCTGTATTTCACAGGACTGTTTTTAAACTAAATATAATATATGTAAAGCTAATTAACATTTAATTTTTGGAAAATGCATGTGAATATTTGTTTTGTTTAGCTTAAAGATGCCCGGATGTTGAAAAAGCTGAAAAGGAAGAATGTTAAGGTAAATCACTTACGTGATTAGAGTCATAGTCATACACAATACTAACATATGTAGAGTTAAATAAATACTTGATTCTGGATTTCTAACCTTTAGACTTTATAAGATTTTTAAATCTTTCTAGTCAGGCTGTTATTTGGTTGATCATGTGGTTGATCTGGCAAGTACTAGGCAAGCTAAGGAATGGTGGGGGTCCTAGTCATCTTTGTTTCCTACAGCTGTGCAAATGTCTGTTTTTATAATCGACAGAAATTTAAGCCCTTTCTTTTTTTTTGGGAGACAGAGTCTCACTTTGTTGCCCAGGCTAGAGTGAGTGCCGTGGTGTCAGCCTAGCTCACAGAAACCTCAAACTCCTGGGCTCAAGCAATCCTCCTGCCTCAGCCTCCCGAGTAGCTGGGACTACAGGCATGCGCCACTATGTCTGGCTAATTTTTTCTATATATATTAGTTGGCCAATTAATTTCTTTCTATTTATAGTAGAGATGGGGTCTCGCTCTTACTCAGGCTGGTTTCGAACTCCTAAGCTCAAATGATCCGCCTGCCTTGGCCTTCCAGAGAGCTAGGATTACAGGCGTGAGCCACCGCACCTGGCCTAAGCCCTTTCTTGATAGCCATTTTTAGGTTAACTTTGGGACATTAAGTACAATATGACTGCTTATGTGGATATTAAGTAACGTGTCTTTATTGCATTTGTGGATGTCAAAAAGCAAAACCTTTTGAATTAAGAATTGTCCCAGGTAAAAGGACAGCCTGGGAAGGACACTGGGTTAGGGGCGAGGAGACCTCGTATCTAGTCCTGGTTCTGTTTCTTCAATGTTGCGCCATCTTGATAACTGTCCACCAGGAGGTGTGCAGTGGGGGATGAGCCAGCTGGCCCCAGACCCCTCCTTTCTCGTCTGTAAGGTTGGACCAGATGACCTCAGAGGGGAGCACAGGGATGGACAGCCAATCCCACCTCTACATTTATTATAGAAATGGGCTTGAAATATATACATTTTCCTTCCAGTGATTATAAGCCTTAGGATTTTTTTTGTTCTTCTTTCATTTTTAGTCGTATTGGTCATTTCTGCATTGCTTGTAAGTAGGTGGGAACATTCTGAGTGTCTGAAATGGAATATTAGGTAGTCACTAAAAGTGACAGCTGAGTTAATAAAATTTATAATATTGAAATGTTCTTTTTAAAATACAAAGCGTGTCATGGCACTCCCCTGCTTCGGTATTTTCCTAGCGCACCTAGATAAAATCTCCCAGTTCTTACCTTATAGGTCACAAGGTCTAGTAAGGACCCGGCCCCACCTTCTTCTTCTTCAGAGTTGTCCTGAAGTAGATGCCCCTGCTGTTCTTTTCTCTTATAGAAAATGTTGCGAGTTGTAATCACTGACTCTTTATAAGCAATGTCTGTCTTCCCCATTAGACCAAAGTCCCATGGTGGTAAGAATTGGGTCTGTCTTGTTCCCTCTGTACTGTAATGCCTGGAACAGTGTATAGGAGAGTGCTAGTATTTATAAAATTCATTTAACACAGGAATGATTGTATTACTTAGATGATTTCAGGTATTGAAAAGAAGAGGCAACGTTTAATTGAAGTCCAAGATGAACTGCTTCGGTAAGATGATATCAAAATCCTGTTTGAGAACTTATGTAGAAAGATACAATTGTGTCATTTGGGGCAGTAATATTTGCTGACCTGTCATATCAAAGCCCCTGGCCAACTTTGAGGTTGGATGCTCAGTGAAGGGTGGCCATGCTGCCTAGTTGCAGAACGCTTAGCAAAGGAGAATTCAGCACTGATCTGTCTCAACAGCTCTCTCAGCCCTGGCCTGGGAGGCAGCCTAATCAGAGTTTTAACGTATAGACTCTAGAATTCCACTGCCTGGGTTTGAAACCACACTCTGCCATTTACTGGCTATCCAACCTTGGGTGAGTTACTTAACCCCTCTCCGTGCCTCAGTTCCCTCTTCTGAATACAGGCATAGTACTACCTACACGTCATAGGGTTTTGTGGGAAGTAAATGAGTAAATACACAGAAAGTGCTTCACAGTGATGGGCATTAAGGGGTACTAGGTGCTGTTATACTTATGTCATATATGACATATACTTATGTCATTCATCTTTGGAAAAATATTTTTGTTTTAGGTTAGAGCCAGAGCTGAAACAACTACAAACAAAATATGATGAACTTAAGGAGAGAAAGTCTTCCCTTAAGAATGCAGCATATTTCTTATCTAATTTAAAACAACTTTATCAAGATTATTCAGATGTTCAAGAGAAAAAACCAAAAGTAAAGGAAACGGTAACTCCGATTTTTACTTTCTACTGTGCTTTCCAGGATGATCAAGGGCATTTGCATACTGGATACCAGAGGCTTTGAGGGAAGATAAATGCACGTGCAACATTAGAGTCCACCCACAACAGCATCACTATAAAGCAGTGAAGATTTGTTATACTCTCACTTTTCTTAGCTATTTAATGAAGGCTAGAAGAGTAGGAAAAAATCCAGAATTGTTTTTTCTTTTTAAAGGTATTTGCACTTCAGAGAACTGGATTTCATCAAGGGAAGTATATACTCTTTATATAAGTCTCAGTTAACAGCCACATTCTGCTTATAAGACCACTTAGACATGTTTGGAAGACACTCTTTTGTTTGTCTACCCCTTGCTCAAAGTATCTTTTGTATCTGAAAAACAAGCCATTATCCCGTATAAATGGTGTGATTTTAGAAGTAGAGAAACAAAACATATAGTAGGAAAAAATGTGGTATGTTACTGTTTTAATAAATTTTGTAGTTGCTTCTGGGTTTGTTCTGCAGGCCATCCAGCAAAAATTGATAGAAATGGATTGATAGAAATGTTTACGTTATAGAAAAATATTTATATTTCTATACCTTAATATTTTATATGATATAGATTATAAGATACATGTATACAATATAATTATATATAGTTTCTTGTGTTTTAAAATAGACACAAGATCAAGCAGACCAATGCTTGACCTGTCTCAGGCATGATTTTCTCTTTTAAATAATTTAAATAATTCTCTGAACCCCAACTAGTTGTCTGGGATGAGATCAGTTCAAGCTTTGCTGAGCAGTTCCCTTGCAAGTTTATATTATCAATTATGTCCTAAGGAAATGGATAAAAACCAACTTTCTCAATGGGCCTAGTTTAAAAAATGAAAGTATTATAGTTAATGGGCATTGGTCATAAGCTTTAACTATGTAAAGCCAGGGTTATAAAAGTTTTTGATACTTGTTAATCTAAATTATTTTGTTTCAACAGTATGATTCATCTAGCCTTCCAGCTCTGTTATTTAACACAAGAACCATTTTGGGGGCTGAAACCCATCTGCAAAATATCAACCATCAATTAGAGAAGCTCCTTGACCAGGAATGAGAAGACCAGTCTACCTAAATGTGCCTATATAAAGATTAGTCTCATGCTATTGTCTGTTACCTTCTGAAACTGTACTTTTATAAATATTCTTTTTGAAGTATAGCCTAGTCACCAGAATTTAATATTACTTTGCCCAAATTAAATGTGAACAATGTTAAATGGCACCAGTTTGAGGCCAAAATCTAGTGTCTTGAGTAATAACATTTTAAAATGTTACCACCTGATCAATCAGCCCCAGACATGTAAGAGTTTTAACCCATAAAATTCCTACTGAATTTAAGTACACCAAGGCTAATTTTCAACAAAATTGGTTTCAGTAAAAAAAACCTGAAAAAGTGATACAACTTAACTGATATAAGTTAATAATTTAATATGTTACCAAATCTCACAGACTTTGGGCAAATTATAGCCTGGTTATTTAAGTGTCCATAGTTAATTAGCTACTCTTGTAATACTTCTATAATTAGTTCATCAGGAATTTCATCATCTATACCATTGTAACTGAGAAGACTATTCTCTGCAGCTTCAACTAATTCAGCATCTTCAGTGGCTTCTAAAAAGTAAGCATCTTCAATGCCATTATCCCAGTCCACATCAGAAGATATACCTGTTGATGAGTTATCAGATGACTGTTTATGAGGATTCTTGGTTTTATTGTTCCCAGTTTCATCTGCTTCATCTGCTGGAAACTCCTCTTCCTTTATTTCAATGAGGAAAGGTGAAGGAAAGTGGGATAGAAAAATAAAGGTTTAATCAGAATACTGATTTCACTATATATTCAATCTATATTGAAGAATTGGCCATTACTTAAGACCTTAATTCAACAGACAGTAAAATGAATATGCTGGAGGAATACTACCTCCAATTTAGTCATTGTGGGAATGAGGGCACTATTTCAAATGCTGCCATTCAGCTCAGACACATTTAAAACTCCAAATTTGAAATTACCTGCAGTTTTGTGACACTTCAGTATCCCAAGATTGGGATGATAGAGGAAGGGCAGATTTAATTTAACAATTGGACAGCCCAGCTAAAGACAAATTGTAAAAAACATTTGCTATCTTGACAATGGACTTATTTCCCTAATTTCAGAGTATTTTAAAAATTAAGACTATGGATTAAGAAAATTGTTACAAAGAACAAATTTGGAGCAACTGCCAAAATAGGACTATGGATTATATATGAGATAATAGTATTGTATCAATGTAAAATTTCCTGAATTTTACCATTGCTATGTAAGAATGTCTTTATTCTTTAGCTACATGCTTAAATATTAAGAGATGGAGGATTTGATCCATCAATAATAATAATGCATATGTTTATAGTAGAGGGAGAAAACAAACATGGCCAAATGTTAACAAATGTCAAATCTAGGCAAAGGACAAGAGAATTCCTTACTCTTATACATTTCTGTAGGTTAGACATTTGTAAAATTTCTAATCAGTATTTAGGTGATCAGTACACTAATAAGATCAATGCAATAGAAATGCAGGTAAATAACCACTGGTAATTTGGTTTAAAATACTTAAAAACAGATGAAGCCGAAAATCAAATGTTAACTGTTAAAACTAATAGGTACATGGGTGTTCATTATATTTTATTTAGCTTGTATTTTAAACAATAAGTTATGTTCCAGTAGTAAGTGCACCAAAAGTACTTTCAACTTGGCATTTCTGATGTATTACTGGATATGCAGAAAAAATACTTCTTAAAAATCTACCAAAACCAGCTAGGTGCGGTGGCTCAAGCCTGTAATCCTAGCACTCTGGAAGGCCAAGGGGGGCGGATTGCTGGAGGTCAGGAGTTTGAAACCAGCCTGAGCAAGAGTGAGACCCTGTCTCTACTATAAATAGAAAGAAATTAATTGGCCAACTAACATATATATATAGAAAAAATGAGCCAGGCATGGTGGTGCATGCCTATAGTCCCAGCTACTCGGGAGGCTGAGGCAGCAGGATTGCTTGAGCCCAGGAGTTTGAGGTTGCTGTGAGCTAGGCTGACGCCACGGCACTCACTCTAGCCTGGGCAACAAAGTGAGACTCCATAAAATAAAAAATCTGCCAAAACCATACTCATCAAAACATAGATGAACATCATACCATTCTAACAAGGACAATACATTCCTACCCGTCTTAGAGACAATTTGTTCTTGGTTATTTAAAAACACTTTTTAGCCCAGTAGTTAGAGAATTTGACTATCAGTATTTTATGTCCAGCTCTTACAGACCAAAGATGGGATTTCTACCATTTCAAACTTGGATGGAGTTTTTGCAAGAGACATTTTTAAAATCAGATTGAACAAATACCAGGTTGAGTTTTCTAGAATGTAAATTCAAGCACTTATCAGGTAACTTTTATTCTAACCATAACACTATAAAAGGAAAGACTGATAGATGTAAACAAAAGGTAAAATTTTAAAATTTAACACATTGACTGCTACACTAGAAAAAAATTTTTTTTCCCTGAGGCCATGGTGTTTTATTAAAATGATCCTTTCTAATTTGTTATTTTTTTCTGTGCATGAGTTATATGCAACACAATTCATGTTTTTAGAATTAAACTGTCAATTGTAACGATAAAAACATCAAGATTTTCGTGAACCAAATGCATGGTTTTGCTTCATGAGCCCCAACACTCAACTAGAGTGAGTTAGGTACAACCCACGTGGCAGTTAATGTGTTAAAATATGTCAAAAAAGAGTACATTAAAAAAAATTCTTGTAAAAAAATACTAAGATGGTATAGAAAAATAGAGGATAGGTATACAGGCAATTCAGAATAGAAATAAAAATAGTAAATCTGGAAAAAGTTCACCTTCATTAAGGAAATGCAAATTAAAACAACTAAAATTACACTTTTTGCCTACCAGGTTGGTATTGATTAGAAGGTAAACATAAGCAATGTTGGCCAAAGTGTGGGTTAATAGGTGCTCTCATAAATTAATTACTTGTGTAAGTCTAGTATCTTGTAATTTTTATGGAAAACAATTTGGTAATAGGTACTACTGAAAATACTTGTGATACTTTAATTAGAAAAATACCCTCCAAATAGTATGTATACTATAACTTAAAAAACCCCAGAAAACATACAAAGTATACATTCTGGAAGATATATCCAAACCATTTATACAGTTTTCTGTGGCCAAATTATGATAGAGGAACATTCTTTCCCCTTTTGCTGCTTCTGTGTTTTCCAATTTTATGTATTTTCTAATTCATTTTATAATACATGTTAACTATTTGGGTAAATAAAAGTATAAGAAAAATGCTGGTTTGGCAAACTGGTAATATTTACCCAAAATTAAAACTGCATATACTCTTTGGCGAAATTCTCCTTCTATAAATTCATTCTACAGATATAGTTCAAAGAAACATAAAGACGAGAATTTTGGTTTACTTTGTAAAACAAAAATATGAGAAACTTCTTAAATGTCTAGGACTGGTTAAATTGATTATACAATTTCTCATGCAGCAGTAAAAAAGAAAGAGGTGCATATTATTAGGTATGTGGGGAGATGGGGAAATTGTTACAGTATATTCCTAAATGAAAACAAAGTACCAAACACTGTTTAAAAGCTATCTGGACACACACAGACACTGCTTATAACTCATGTATACTATTGTACCAAGAGCTAGTTTGTAATGAAAAGACACTAAAAATTGCACTTACGTCTTTGAAAAGAAACAGAAGACATACTTCAGCAGGTAGTGGAAAACCTGAATCAGAAAGATAGTAAAACTGTTTTATATAGATACCTAATTTTTACTTTTGAGAAAAATCCAAAAATTAATAACTCACAGTCAGATTTGAAGTTTTCTGCTTTACATACAGGATCATGACATTTTTGATACCAAACTTCATTTTTCAGATCAACCAGAATCCTTTATTAAAAAAAAAAGTATTAATACCAAGACTAGATAGAAAACAAAATTCAGCTGATATTTATAAGAACTATGCCTACGACCAAGAAGCAAAAAGTTAAAAAGTAAATGGACGAAAGTAGACACCAACCAAAAGAAAACTGGTTCCCAAAAATATCACACAAAAAACTTCAGGGAAAAAAAGTAGATATTGACAAAAGTTCCCCCAGGAAGATACAACAATTCTTAACCTGTATCTTCCAAATAATATAGCTTCAAAATATGTGAACAATCCTAGCACTCTGGGAGGCTGAGACAGGAGGACTGCTTGAGACCAGGAGTTCGAGAGACTAGCCTGAGCAAGGGCAAGACCCTGTCTCTTAAAAAAAAAAATTAGCAAGGCATAGTGTGGTGCACTCCTACAGTCCCAGCTACTTAGGAGGCTAAGCCAGGAGGATCATTTGAGCCTAGGAGTTCGAAGCTGCAGTGAGCTATGATGAGGCCACTGCACTCTAGCCTGGGTGACAAGAGTGAGACCCTATCTCAAATTTTTTAAAAAAATGTGAATATAGAACTGTAAGCATAAATCAAGATTTAAAAACATTCTTGGTAATTTATAGATCAAATAACCACCAAAAAAAGTTCAGTGAGAATACAGAAAATGTGAATGACAAACAAATTTGATCTAATGGGCATATGTGAAGCTCTTTATAATCATATATAAAATAATAAAAATTGACTCCATGCCTACTATAAAGTGAATCTTACCAAATTTAAGTGTCAATTCACACAGAACACATTCTCTGAAACAAAGCAAATTTTAGAAATAAAAAGCTAATAGAAACCGATAATTCAGAAATTAAAAAACATCTCTAATCAATGGCTCAAGGAAAAATAATGGAAATTAGTGGAACTGGAAATCTACGTATTAAAATTATGTGAAATGCAGCTAGAATGACTTGAGAGGGACATTTATAGTCTGAAAAGCTTATATAAAGAAGAATGGCTCAAAGAAATGAGTTAAGTAAAACTAACTTGGAAAATGAGTAATAGAAATAAACCTTAATAAAATAAAAGGCAGGAAGTAGTTAAAAGCTAAAACTAAAAAGAATTAAAGTTTGAAGAGAATAAAATTGTAAAGTTGATCAAAAAATAAGACAAAGATATAAATATTAGAAATTAAATGCATCATATATAAAATTTAAGAATATTATGGGCAACTTTGACCAGTAACTTTGAAAATTTTGGTGAAATTGATAAAGTACTAAATAAAATATACCAAACTAAGCAAACTTAGAGGTAACAAAAAACCTAAACAACCCTATAACCAATAAAAAAAACCTTAAAAATTTGATTAGTTTAAAATTTTCTCACATTTACAGAAAAGGAAACATAAAATGGCTTACATTCTGTGGGGCAGTCAGTGAGGTAGGGGGCAGGAGGTAGGTGGTGGTGAGGAATACATACCCAGGAGAGAAAAAAGCAGGTGACCTAGTCTCATCTCATAAACATTCTAATAGCAGACTCTACTGCATGGACTACTGCTACAGCTCCACAACTACACTAAAGTACCCTGGGGCACTGAAGGATATTTAAATCTTCCTAGAAAACACAGTGATACTTGGCATTTGTCAAGTTCCCTTAGAACTACTTGCTTGCAGTTCCTATCTTCAATATTCCATCACACTTCATTCCTTTCAATGATGTCCCACCTTCGAAGAGCTGGGGTTTTTGGTGGTGGTTGTGATAAAAAGTACCATCAACATAGATGTGGAATAAGAGAGGAGGCAGGTGTGAGGGTGTCCGGTCTGATTCCAAGGTTTAGAGGTTATGTAATACCAAAGGGCACACATCCCATTAATAAGAGTACTTAATGAAATAAATGTTCTTTCAATGTATGAATATTATTTTTCAAACAGCTACTAAATTGTTAGGACAAAAATACTTATCAAGTTGTTTGAAAGTAATTAATTAACAGAGCTCTTAAGTATTTCTTTCTGCCCTGGAGCGAATGTGAAAAAAATGACTAAGACACCAGGGCACCAGAATCTACCAAGAAAATCTGAGAACCTCTGGATCAAATGCTAGGAGCACAGTCCTTATCTATAGAATGCCCTTTGTAGGATATTTCTAATTTTAGGATTGCATACGGTAAATAAACCTAAGTCTACGGATTTATGAGGCATGGTTTCCTGGAACTGTCACCCATGCCATGCCACTGTATGGGTGTAAGTACAGATATCTCATAGCCTCTGTGCCCCTTGCTGTGTGCAGTGACTGCTCACTTCTGCCAGCTTCCCCTGAGTCAGAGAGCAGGAGGGTCCTGGAGAGCCGTGCCAGCTATCCCAGGCCTGGCTCTGTGTCACCTGCGCCTTTTCATTCCTTACATCCTTCACATTGTTAGTAAAGCTGCATACTGGGTAAGATCTCTGATTCTCGGGAGTGTGCTTCAGTAGTCTAATCCTCAACTTCACTGGTAACCAGGGAAATTCCAATGAAGACTACAACATTGTTTTATACCTACCAGATTAGCAAAACACATTTTTAAAACCTAATAATACTAAAGTGGTGGTGAGAATATGGAGCAGCAGACTATCTCGAAACCCTGCTGGCAAGAGTATAAATTAGTGTAACCATTTGGGAAAACAATTTATTATCTAGTAGAATTAAATATGTGCATATTCTACGACACAGCAATTCCACTTTTAGATACATGCTTTGAGAACTTCTTACACATGTGTATAAGGTGGTATGTACAAGAAGGTTCATAGCTTCACGGTTTCTACAAAACAATGTCCAATGTAGGACAACAGATAAACTGTGATATATTTATATTTATATAACGGCATGCAATAATGAAATAAGCAATAGCTACTTGCTGTGACATGGACGCACCTCACAGATACAATGCTGACCAAAAACTAAGCAAAAGGATGCAATTCAAAAACATGTATAATTAAGGAGATGGGTTAGGGAAAAAAACCCCAAAACATGTAAAATATATCATTATAAACATATAAGCAAAAAATCATAAAGAAAAGGAAAAGATTAACACAAAATCCAGGATAATGGCTATAGGCCGGGCGCGGTGGCTCAAGCCTGTAATCCTAGCACTCTGGGAGGCCGAGGTGGGTGGACTGCTTGAGGTTAGAAGTTCGAAACCAGCCTGACCAAGAGCAAGACCCTGTCTCTACTATAAATAGAAAGAAATTAATTGGCCAACTAATATATATAAAAAAAATTAGCCGGGCATGGTGGCGCATGCCTGTAGTCCCAGCTACTCGGGAGGCTGAGGCAGGAAGATTGCTTGAGCCCAGGAGTTTGAGGTTGCTGTGAGTTAGGCTGACGCCACGGCACTCACTCTAGCCAGGGCAACAAAGCAAGACTCTGTCTCAAAAAAAAAAAAAGGATAATGGCTATAATCTCTGAGGACAAGAGAAAAGGAAGACAATGGGATAGGGCCCACAAGGTGCTTCTGAGATTTGGTCAAGTTCTGTTTCTTAAGACGGGTGTCAGATAGGACAGGTGTTCATGTTAGTGTTAGTCTTTAAAATTATATATACTCTTATATGTACGATACATTTCACAGTTAAAAAACAATAGATTATGGATGCATAATACAACTCGGTGTTATCGTTAATGATAGTGTTTTTTGGTAAATTGATATGCATAGAAAAAAAGGATAGACACATCAAATTGATAACTGTAATTATCACTGGGTTGTAGTGATCTTTTCCTTTGTGCTTTTTTATGTCACAGCTTTGTGTACTGAGCACCTAGTTTCTGAGGGTGTTTTCCTAAACTGAGTTAATCTGAGTATATCAAGTATGGCACTGGCTCATGCTACCCGGCATGTCTGCCAGCTGTCCAGCAAAAGCTCCGTGATTACCTCCCCACACATGGCACATGTGCTGTACATGCCTGATTCTACAGCAGTCTCTGCTTTGACATGAAATATAAAATAGCAAAATTTCTCATATCACAACTGAAAACTACTGGGTTTCTATTTTATCTCCATTCTAACTATATACCTTTATTGTTTAAAATTTTATTTGCAGTTTTGCTTCATTCTCTACTTCTCTTTTTGCCAGGGGCATTTTAAAATTGCTAAAACAGGGCCTGGCCTATACAGCAAGCCTTCAATAAATATTAGTTCCTTTAATATCTATCATGCTTTGTCGTGAACGAGTTAGCACAACCTTAACCTCTACTCCTTAATACTGAGGAGTCTCCTTCTTGCCCAAATCTGCCCAGTTTCAATCTAGACTATGAGGTGTCAAGAGCCAATGGCGACAGGGAGGAAAGGAGCACTTTCCATCATCTTCTCTTCACCTGTCCCCTGTGTTCTCTCTAGCCCTACTCACCTCTACCTTAGTCATCTCAAAATACACTAAAGGGTGATTTTACCAAATAAAATACAAATAAAGCTGACGTGCTAGAAGCAAAGCAATGCAGATATTACAAAACACCAAATTCAACAAATACAACAACTATTTTTTACAACTAAATTTTTACAACTAAACTTTATTACAACTAAATTTATTACAAAAACAAAATTTTTAGACTCTCAATTTTAAAGTTATAAACACCTAAAATATAATATTGGTTAAATACATACAAATGATTAATATTATTACTTACATGATATTATTACTCTTGTGGGCTCTTCCAATGTTTTCACACCAGCGATATTTACAAATATCATAAACCAATAATTCTTCTGGGAAAAAGTAGTTCCAACGCCGAATTCCTAAAATGCAAACAATGTTTCTAAAGGTACTGTTTACTCTATTATATAACAGTCAATAAAGAATAAGATTAGCTGTACCTCCTTTAATGCCGTTTTTATTCACCAAAGAAAGAACAAAATGATCCACTTCAGGATAGGGCGAACACTGAAAACCTTCGATGGTCTCTACTACAACAGAGAGAATTATTATTATAAATTACAATAGCTAAAAGTTAAGAAGTTAAATTTTGATTAAACTGTTGTTTAGTACAATTATGTGTTTTGCAAACCCTTAGCTTTTTATTTCCCTTTTTTCCAATTTGCCTTTCAGTCATTTCATGGGGTTTTGTTACCCTACATTGAAGCACATAAAATTCAAACATCTCAATTAGATCAAATGTTAACTAATTTTCATAGAAAACATCTGAAATAATTTCAACTGCTGTCTTCCTCTGGCCAAGAGAAAAGCAGCCCCTCCCGTCCTGGCAGGGCCTCGTTCCATCTGCCAGGCCTTGGGGCTCACGCCTTGGCGTCTCCTGACAGACATAAACGAGCTCACAGAACTTAAGGCCACTCTGTGGTCATGAGGATTCAAGACACAAACAAGACCACTCTGTAATCATGTCTGAACACAGATAAAACAGGAACATTTTTCCAAACCACAAAAATGACCGAACTCCCCTATCCTGGCTAACATAAATAACTGCTGCTTCTTCACCAACTGCAGCATCAGCTTTTCTCTTCTCCGCCTGGCTTCTAGATGAGGTTAAGATAACCAATCACAGAACTGTCCCTGACAACACCGAATTCAGAACAAACCCTGGTTTCCTGGTTCACTCCCGCAAATCACCTATTCTGAGCCCGGATCCTATAAAGTCCTTTCTGACCCCCTGTTGCTGAAATGCCCCATGGTTCTCAGGGTGTGCGTTCTCCACTGCTTCCCGAGTGATAAACTCAGCAGGCTCAGTATGGGTGTGTGCCCCGTGGGCCTTGGCTATAGGGCGCTGACAATTCAGTTATACAGTACATCCAAGAACCTACTGCAATAATTCAGAACGACCAATTTAAAACATTTAAATTTTAAAGACAGAAAAATCTAATGTTCTTAAAATGAAGACTATATTTCACTTGCAAAAGTAATATACATAATTAGAGAAATACTGGAAAATATATTAATATAGAAATGAGAGAATTAACTCCAAATCAATGTCTACAAATACATGGCCAACAACCAGAAAAAAATTAACATATAAAAAAATGTTATCCATATTTTTCAGTAAGCTTGTGATTTATATACCATACATATAATTTTAGAGTCTACTTTTTCTCTTAACATCATGAATGGGTGTTTTCCATATTACATATGTTTTATAAATTTAAATGTAATGGTTACAGAGTATTTCACAGCATGTAACCAATCCAATTTTGTTGTACATTTAGATTATTTTCTGTTTTTCGCTATTATAAGTAACGATATACCAAAATATGTGTATAAAAACGTTTACTGGAGGGTTTGTGTAAGAAATCTTAGGAAAAAACGATCTGTTCTTCAGTACAGAAATGGCTAAATTATGATAGACTCAGATCATGAAAAACCATGCAACCATTAAAAGAATGATGAAGATCTCTCTATATTGGAAATACAGGAAAAGCTCTGCTGAGTTATATAGGAAACAATTGTAAAGGCTCCCTGCCTTTGACAGGGAGACTGTGGAGAGAAGGATGAAAGAATTTTTAGTTTTTGGTATGTGTTTATTTTATACAATAAACTCACATTTTTGTACTTTTTAAAAAAACACCATAAAATGAAAATTAGTGAATAATACTTTAATAAATATCTTTTTTACATTTTTTCCATTTTGGATAGAAACCTAGAAGTAGTTTTAAATGATCGATGGATATGAATACTTAAGATTTAAAGGAAAAATAGATTTTTTGATCCTTACATTTTGATAGAAAAATTATTTTCTTAAAATTACCTGAAGTGTTGTTACTGTTAAAATATTCAACTCCCTTTTGTTTATTCTGAGGTGTGTCACATGTAAGAATTGTTAAAGTATCTGAGAATCTGAAAAAGAATATATGTAAAAGAAACAAACATTCTGTTAGAATTAAAGAGGCATAGCTACAGAAAGGAAACAACTTGCAAAAAGTTCCATATTTAAAATCCTTTGGGCCAGGTGCAGTGGCTCACATCTGTAATCCTAGCACTCTAGGAGGCTGAGGCAGGAGGACTGCATGAGGCCAGAAGTTTGAGACCAACCTGAGCAAGAGCAAGGCCCCATCTCTACAAAAAAATTAGAAAAATTAGCCAGGTGTAGTGGTGTGCGCTTATAGTCTTAGCTACTTAGGAGGCTGAGGCAGGAGGATCACTGAAGGCCAGGAGTTTGAGGTTGCTGTGAGCTATGATCATGCCACCAAACTCTAGCTGGGAGACAGAGCAAGACCCTGTCTTAAAAAAAAAAAAAAAGAAAGAAAAAATCCTTTGTTCAACAGATAATTAATCTAGGATATTTCTGTCACATTTGCCCACAAAAGCACTAACCCTACCTATATAAAAATAGTATGACCTGTCAGTTAAAGAAAATAAAAAACTTTTAGGCCGGGCGCGGTGGCTCAAGCCTGTAATCCTAGCTCTTTGGGAGGCCGAGGTGGGCGGATCATTTGAGCTCTGGAGTTCGAGACCAGCCTGAGCAAGAGCGAGACCCCATCTCTACTATAAACAGAAAGAAATTAATTGGCCAACTAAAAATATATATAGAAAAAATTAGCCGGGCATGGTGGCACATGCCTGTAGTCCCAGCTACTTGGGAGGCTGAGGCAGCAGGATTGCTTGGAGTTTGAGGTTGCTGTGAGCTAGGCTGACGCCACGGCACTCACTCTAGCCTGGGCAAGAAAGTGAAACTCTGTCTCAAAAAAAAATAAAAAAAAAATAAAAAAAAAATAAAAAAAAAAAAAAGAAAATAAAAACACCCTATAATAAAAACAACCTCAAACAGCCCAGGAGTTTGAGGTTGCTGTGAGCTAGGCTGACGCCACGGCACTCACTCTAGCCTGGGCAAGAAAGTGAAACTCTGTCTCAAAAAAAAGAAAAAAAAAAGAAAAAAAAAAAAAAAAAAAAAGAAAAAAAAAAACTTTTAAAAAGAGTAGGTTGGTGACTGTTTACAATACTTTTCCTCAATTACAAAGTGAATCAGAGGACTCTAGGACTGCTAAAGTGACAGACTGAAGTGCAGTTGGCCAGTGGGTCCATAGTTCTGCATTTGCAGGTTCGACCAACCCCAGATTGAAAACACTGAAGAAGGGCCAGGAGTGGTAGCCTGCTCCTGTAGTCCCAGCTGCTTGAGAGGCTGAGGTGGGAGGATCGATTGAGCCCAGGAGCTATGACTGCACCACCACACCTAGCCTGAGTGACAGAGCGAGACCCTGTCCTTAAATAAATAAAATAAATCAAAGTATACAGGAGGATGTGCATAGGTTATGCAAATACCAGACCATTTTATATCAAGCACTGGAGCACCCTTGGAGTTTGGTATCCACAGGGGTCCCGGAACTAATCACCCACAAATACCAAGGGACAACTTCATAATTCTATTCCCCAAACACAGAGCCTTTGAAATTTTGGTTACCATAATTTTATTATAAAAGTGTGACTAATAGGAAGAAATGAAGGAAAGAGGGACGAAAGCAAAAGGAAAAGCTCATTAAAATTGGCTGAGGAAAAGGTACATTCATAATCATAAAGAGTTCAGCCTTTATTTCAGGAAGTAAAATACCTGGTATTTACTTGGATACACAGAAAGCAATTAATGTAACCCTGTTCAGTAGAACAACCCTTCGATTTTGTAAGATTAATATTGAAACTGCAAAAGAAATGGGATTTGGTAATCAGGAAATTACCTACATTTCAGGCTGTACCCCAGGCTAAAAATGTTGCTTTCCCCATACGTGGTAAAAAAAAAAATGTGACCTTGTTCCGGTGCCAGCAACAGGGGGCAGCAAAAGTCATATGATTTTTATAGTACCTCTGTATCACTTTTACAATCTCAGATACTTCTCCTGCTACCGACTGACATTTACTGAGCAGACATTATGTGCTGGGCACAGTTGTAAATGTTTTACACATACAGTTTTAACTTTTTTAATTCCCTTAACAACTCCATGAGGTAGGTGTTATTATTTTCATTTTAAAAGTAAGGAAACTGGCCAGGCGTGGCAGCTTATGCCTGTAATCCTAGCACTCTGAAAGGCCTAGGCAGGAGGATCACTTGAGCTCAGGAGTTCAAGACCAGCCTGACCAAGAGTGAGACTCAGTCTCTACTAAAAACAGAAAAAAATTAGCTGGGCAGGTGTGGGTACATGCCTGTAGTCCTAGCTACCTGGGAAGCTGAGGCAGGAGGATCACTGGAGCCCATAAGTTTGAGGTTGCAGTGAGTAATGATGGTGCCATTGCACTCTAGTGGGACAACAGAGTGACCCTGGTCTCATTCATAAATAAATAAATTTAATTAAATTTAAATAAATGAATGAATGAATGGATATAAGGAAACTAAGACTTTGACCTTACCTCTGAGATATGTTATTAAAGGAACCCAAAAGAGTACAAAAATATATGACAAAAACTATCTTCCCACCCTCCTGGGTCATAGCTGTTAACTGTATATCCTGACATAACTATCCCTACCGCAACATAAATATTATCACAATTTCTATAGAATTTTTCCTTAAAATTATGTTTAGGGAAGGCAAAGGGGAAACAATTATAACAAGTTAATGGGAAGTCAGTCAGAACTGTAACTACATGTTTTGGGCTCACGAAACTCCCAGACCAGAAAAAAGGGAGACGAAGGCAAATACAGCAAGTCCTCGCTTAACATCATCAACGAAACATCAGTAAGTGAAACTACAGCAGTGCCTTAAATTACATCATTTTGTTCAATGTCATTTTGTTATAATGTTGGTAAGGGAGGACTTACTGTATTTCTGTTGAAAGATGACTTTCACACTTTTTAAAAGTGAACAAAACATGGGAACTTAGAAGTTCAACAATGGAACTGACAATAGAAAATCATACAGACATTAAAAGTCTTGTGTACAGTTAACTGTTGGCAAATTATTTACTTTGCAAATATTCATGACATAATGTTGAGCAGAAAAATCAGGTCACATCACCATATAAATAATGATCTCAAGGATATTTTTTAAATAAAGGAGCTATGTAAATTATATGTGTGCATATATGAAGAGAAAACGAGACATTAACAGTAATTCTATTTCCAAATACAAGTCACATTGTTTTCTTTATAGAAGTGATAATCATTTTAGAAAAACTGGAAAACATGTTAAATTATAAAAAAATGTAAAGAAAACTTAAAAATTTCCTTTTCCTATTATTTTTTAGTTAATGGAGAAAAGAGAAAGGTTAACTTAGAATTTTAAGAACTGACTTTCTTTTACTTACTATAGAATGAATTTACATGATTTACCTTTTAGTTAATACACAATGACATTCACTATTTAATAGGTATTCATGAATATGCAATAGTTTGATGCTGGCACTACATACCTGACATTGCTGATCAGAGAAGAAAGAAAATACTGATATTCTTCAGAAATATATTTTGACTGTAGAGGAAAAAATCTGTTATCTTCAGCGACCTCCAAAGCCACACGCTTTCCTATTTTTGATGATTTGTAGAGCCGAAAATTTCTATTTCTTGTATAAACTCCTACATCAAAAATAAAACAAAATTAATACATGTTTTCTAAGACTAGTTTTACAGTCAACAAATATTACATTATTTTTGTACAGCAGTACTAGTAGAAACAATTATTTCCAAGGACAGAGCTGCCACGACCCGGGGGATTCTGTCTGGGGTCTCTAACACCGGGGTAGAGTCAACCATATCACTGGCTAACACTGTTCTCCCTGCACTGACTTCCTGCTATGCAGGCTAGTTTGCTTCCCTAGTTTACTGTAGGCTAGTCCAACCTGGAGACAGCATCCTGCTAATAAAACAAAACCTGTCATTTGGAAGAATGCTCCCCTACGCATAACTCATATGATTGTTCTACCTGGCCCTTGTCTGTGTTTCCAAATTCTGGCACTAGATTGCCACAGGTACTAGAAAGATACACAATACAGAGGAACACTTCTCTAATCTCGGGACCACTGTTGGCCTGGGAATCTGGCCTATAACTTAATCCTGCTTCCCCTTAACTGTTAGACACTGAAGTTCCCTGAGGTGCTCAGTCAATGGCAAAAATGCTGCTTTTATGGCTTTTTAGCTTTTCAAGGAACAAGCTGGAACCTCAGCATAAGAACAAGGTTTAGTTCACCAAATCGGAGCTATTGCATTCGGGGTCTTGATTGGCTTGTATGTTGAATTAGCTAAAGTTCCATCGGCCCAGTGCATCCTACATGCTCTGGTTCCAAGACCAGGGCAAGCAGAGCCAACGTTGAGTTGAACAAGTCACCAGTTTGACCACCCAAGAAAGTTGAAGAAACGGCTCCTGCCACTGTCACAGAGATCTTTAGTAAGGAAAACACCCAGGTTTACTGTGTTACATGTGTACTGTTTTTATAGTGTGCCTGTTTTAAAATTTATATATTCTAATTTAACTTTCTCAGCAGCGTTAGGGAATACTGGTCCAACAGTCCCCTGTCAAAACTTCCTTGACAAGCTGGGCATGGTGGCTCACACCTATAGTCCCAGCTACTCAGAAGAGCTGAGGTGGAAGGATTGCTTGAGCCCAGGAGTTCGAGGTCAGACTGGGCAACACTGCAAGACCCCATCTCTAAAATAAAAAAGCAAAACAAAACAAAAATGACTCCCTTGACAGAAATCCTTGGGACATTTAGAACAGACGCCAACTACAACCATTATCTTTTGGAGCTCGGGCCAGCCTGATGCTTATGTTCCACAGGGACCTCTCTAAGGTCTCTAAACAGAAACCTAGTAGATTCCCACCACCCAAACTCACTGGTCACATCCTGTGAGTGGCTGGACTGTCACTGTGGGGCAGCGGTAGATGCGAGCATTCTGAGCACAGTAACTAGCGGACACTGACCTGTGTCTCACAAAAGCACCTAAGACAGTCTAATAGAGACGGCTGCCGATTTTACTTACCTAGATCCACAAAAAGATGCTTTTCTCCCATGTTGTTCTTCACAACTAAAAACGAAAGCTCAGCACCGCTCTGCTTGGCTGACCCCCGCGTCCCCAGTTTCTCTGAATTCAACGTCCAGCTCTCTCTTCCATCCTTATCTGTGGACGTTTTGTTAAAGGAAATTCCTTGTTCTATTGGTGCTTCAGGAAAGTGGCCTGCTGTCTCTGGAAGGCTGCTGTCATCCTTGTTGGCAATTAAATGAAGAGCAGGTTGCAAAATTTTTCTCACAAAATTACCTAAGGAAAAAAGATACAATGGTTAATCTGATTCTTTTTTTCCATAAACCATAACTTAAGATCTGGGCACAAAACTACACAAGACAGTGTTACACACATAGTAAGCCTTCTTTTCTTCATTTCTGAGTTTGAAACTGAGTGGTCACCATAAACTATAACATGCTCCTCCTGCTACTTCCTCTTATGCAATCTTTTGCTTTTTCAATTCCTGCTGAAATAGGAGCTTGGTGTCAAGTTGTAAATAAATCATTTTAGAAGGGAAGATTAATTTGAGAAGGTGTGTCAACATTGCCAGTACGGGCCTGAGCCTAACATGCTGCCTCCAAGAAAACAGCAAATTGAATGGGGGTTATCCTCACAATCCTTGAGTAAAGAACGGAGGGTTTGCATGAGGAAACTGCTGCTGAGAAACACGGAGAGAATCTCTGTCAGGCTCATCTGCAGTCAAGACGTTGCAAATTTCTCAGGAGCTTATCCTCTCTTTCCCCTGCTGGGCCATGCCCCACAATCCCTTCCACAGCTGGCAGCTCCAAGGTAGTTAAGTGCTTGCTTTTCCCACCTCCCTCGAACTGGTAATGGGATGGGCTATGGCCTTGGAGCTACGGTTCAGAGCTAAAGCAATTCAATACATTTACTGTACTTCAACGTTCATCCTAAGAACGCTAGGTAATGGGGGTCCTATCTGCACCATGAAAAGTGTGTAAGACAATCTGAGACTTCCTTAAACTTGTATACATTATTATGCCATGATCAAGTAATCTGGCTATTAAGTTGCTTTGTTATAGACAGTGAAGGATTCCAGGTCTCCTAGAGATTAAAGTGGGTACTGTTGCCCCCATCTTGGCCCTGCCCAACCCTAATTCTCCATACTGGGGGCAGAAGGGAATACCCTACGAATCTGCCAATCAGAACTTGGCGCGCCAGCTGCAACAGAATGTGGAGGACTCTCTAGCCCATGGGCCAAGCACTATAGGTACCATAGAGGCCAGAAATTGAACTAGAACAACCACATGCATAGTTTAGGCTCAGGTCACGTGACCCCCAATTATCCAATCAAAGAGGTTCCTTTTTGCACCCCTCCTTCTGCTCCCTTTGCTGCGACAATGGGTCTGGTCGTCATCTGTGGTCATGTACCACGCTCTGTAAACCTATATCTTGCTCTTGCCCTATAATCCTATCTTTCTCTCCTCAGTAAACCTCATTTTCATGGTCACCTTACTTTGGTGAGTCTGGTCATTCTTCAGCCATGGGAGCGAAAAAAACCGACATTTCAGACTAAAACCTGATAGCTTTATGTGACAATACTGGAGAAATGCAATACTGTAAGAAAAAATTAAGTTTAATCTCTAGAACTATTATAGTCTGGGTTTATTCCTCACTTTAGTCACCAGAAAAGCTTCAACTCTTAACTTATGCATGCTCTAAATTCAAAATTCTCCTTTTCCAAATTAGAGTTAATTACTTCCTTACTCAAAGAAACAACTCCAATTTCTTATGAAGCACTAAACGTCAAAATGAAAGCAAAAGCAATTGATCTTTGCCATGATAGGCCTGTATAGACATGACTGCTTCTGGAATGTAGGAGAGAAGGTAAACACTGAGCTAAAAGAAATCACAGTATCAAAAAACAACAAAGCAATATAAATGTTAATTGATAAGAGTTAATTTTCTTGGAAACTTAGAATTACATCTACTTGACCCTAGGGCAATAAGATAAGGCTGGGTGTGGTGGCTCAAGCCTGTAGTCCCAGCACTTTGGGAGGCTAAGGAGCAAAGATCACTAGAGCCCAGGAATTCAGGGCTGCAGTGAGCTATGAGGATGCCACTGCACTATAGCCTGGGTGACAGGGTGAGACCCTGTCTTAAAAAAAAAAAAAGAAAGAAAAGTGAACACATGGTTGCAGAAATGGCTGTGAGGGTGGCAACTGAGGTGGCCAGTAGGACTTGGAGCCTTGGCAGGGAGCTCATGGCCAGGACATGATGACAGTCACCAGCATCAACACTAACACACTGGCTCCCAGCAAACTACTCTGCTTCCTACTTCTCTTCTCTCATCGCCCCCAGCCCTCATTAAGATGGGGACTATCTTATTAGCTGGAATAACTCAAAAGAACTAGTCACAGAAATTTCAGGTAGGATGGCAAACTGGCAGAAGAGGATTTTTAGGTAGATGAAATTCTATGACCTCTTACTTCTCCTTTCCGCAAGGCTGACAATGGGCACTGGAAATGCCATCAGGGACACACTAAGGGAGAGGAATACAAGGGAAAGCATTGTATACTTCGTAATTCTCACCATCTCTGACTCTACCTGTTTATAGTTTTAGAGGCAAGCACCTTAGATGACACCCCACTTACCAGGCCTAAGTCTCTAGACTCCCACTACTCCCCAAACTAGCCACACATTCTTATCCTTATACTTTTGCTTATGCTGTCCTCTCTTGACAGTAAAGCCTTTCTTACCTTTGTTTGTATCATGATACCTTATTCAAAGCCCAGATTGACCATCACCTGCTTTCAGAAGATATCTGTAGCAGAGACTGCCAGTCACCTTGCAAATTTCTATTCTCCCCTTCTCAGGGGAGAATAGAAATTTGCAAGGATCCTCAGTTTTTAGCCTGTGCCCAGTAGTCGCAGAGCAGAGTGTGAAGAGTAAATAGGAAGCAAAGAAATAGCTTGCTCAGGACTCGGCCTCCACCCCCTGACAGCAGGGCCTCCTTACCTTCCATGCATTTACTCAGCAAATGTTTATTTAATGACTACTTGTAACACTTACTGTTGCAGTTGTTCTAATATTAATATCATTGATAACAATATTATTAGTATGTGCTAAGCTCTGGAAATATAATAGTGAATAAGAAACAGTCCCTGCCCCTAAAGAAACATTAAGTGGAATAGAGGAGATGACCAAGACAACAGGAAATGGCCTCAGGAAGTGGTAAATGCTTTGACACGATGACCACTGGACGCTCTCCGCAACCCAAAGGAACACTCACCTAAATCTTAGGGTTTGGATGTGACAGAAACAGCGTCTCAGCTGACTTGATAGCTACCCTGAGTCCTAGCAGACCACGTGAATCTGGAGGCACATCTGTTTAGGCAGCAGCACCAGCGTGCAAAGGCCCAGGGACCTGAGAGATGTGGCCGCAGTGCAAGCAGGTGACAGGGCAGGGTGGTCAGAGATGAGGCGGGAGCACAGGGGACCCCGCCATGCACCCTAAGACAGCTGCGCTTCTTCCTGAAGGCAATCAATGACCACTGAAGCACCTGAGACACACGAGCAGTGTCATCGGCTCACTGCAGCTAGCTGAGGAAGTGGGTTGAGAGATACATTGAGGTTAAAGATGACACCAATATTTCTGCTTGAACGAGTGGTGACACCACTCCCTGATACATACATCACAAGAGAGGGTTTTGGGGAGAACACGAAGAGCTCAGCGTAGGGCACGCTGAGTCTGAAGCGTCTGCGTGGGGAAGTTTGCTAGCCAGTTGGCTGCGTGGGTCTGGCATCTAGGCCAACAGTCTGGGCAAAAGATAAAGATTTGAGAGTCAACGCCACAGATGATTATTAAAGCCATGATAGTGTATGACTGTCAAGAGTGGGGACAGAGTGAGAAGAGGGTCAGGGACAGATTCTACAATTACTAATATCTAATGGATGAGGGAAAGAGACAGGGAAGGAACATCTCACTAAGCTAACAGAAAAGCAGGGAGATAAGGAGGAGCCCTGTGTACATAGCATACACTCGGTCTCTGTGACCAGTGTTACCCTAATCCAGCAATTAGGTTCCTGACTTTCATGCCAGTCCCTTAGTGACCATGTTTATGCTTTCACCCTAGGTGGCCATGAAACTGTAGACACTTATAGCTCTGAAACGGATGACCTGTCACGCAAGCTTCCGTCAACTGTCCGCTGTTTAGACCCAGGAATACTTGCCCAACCCTTGCCTTCATAAACTCTCAGGATTTTGGCTTCTATTCAGACTCTGGTTTTTGGTATTCCCATTCTGCCCACATGTTCTCTTCCAGACTGACTGTTTTACACCTCAGCCTGTATCTCTAAATGCCTAGTCCTGGCACAAAATACTCAGGTTACACTTTCAGGCTTATGTATCTACACTGCCTCCCAACCCTGAAGTTCAGCCTGGAACATAAACAAGTCTTCCTTGATTTGACCTGGGACTCAAGTCTCAAAGGCTGAAGAAAAGGTCAGAAATCCAGATAAGAGGCGTGATAGATAAGGCTTGAAAAGGCCTCTCGTGAATTATCAGAAAACTGAAATGGATCCTGTTGGAGCAGAAACCAGTACCAGGACACGCATGGCCAGCCCAGTACCTATGATGAAAGATGCTAATGCCACAGGTGTCTTGAGTAGGTCAGTGTGCCTGGAATAGAAGGATAAGTCTAGAGCTAAGGGCAAATCCAGAAAACATGAAAAATCGCATTTCATTTTTTAGGATAGGTTACTAACCATAAAACTTGATATTCCACAGACCTAGCCAATAAAAAAAGAAATATAAAATGTAGAATTCAAGTTAAGTTTAAATCAATACATAATTTGATTAAAAATATATTTAAAAAACTTGATAAGCACTTACAAAATTTTGAGAGGATTAGGAAATACAACTCTATGATACAACTCCAGTGTACTTACCAACATGAATGTTATCTTTAAACGCCACATCATGGAGCTGAAATATTAAATGACGGCTAAATTTTTCATCAGTGCTGGAATCCAAGTTCAAAACATCTTCAGCCGAACAATTAACACTATATAACTCTTGAAGCTCTTTACACACATGCTGAAAACACAAGTTAAATGTAAATAATTTACACTTTTTGTTTTAAAATTTTTCTATGAGCAAAATTCAAAAGTCTTGGTACAGGTCTAATGTAAAGAAATACATTTTGATTCACCATCAGAATTTTTATAATAATCTTACCAATTTACTTAAAAATTTGAAGTTTATTTAAATTATTATACATGTTTATGTCAAAAAAAAATTCACAGGTTCTCAAGATTAAATCACAGGGTGGGGAAGAAGGGTGAGAGGAGGCAGGGGAAGGGCAAAAAACTACCTGAAGGGTACAATGAACACTATTTGGGTGTCAGGCACACCTATATCCAGGACTCAAGCATTACAAAAGTGATCCATGTAATCTAAAACATTTTTATCACCCTTAACATTTTGAAATAAGAAATAAAATGGGTCATCTACAAAATTATCCAATTAACACCTAAAAGAAAAACTAACTCATCAATAAATGTTAATAGCTACTCTGAGGCCAAATAATAACCAATACAATTTTAATACTTTATCAATACAATCTTAAAATTTCTTTGGAAATATCGTAATGGAACTTAGCTGCATGAGCTCATATTATTCCTTTTGTAGTAACTTCTAGTTGACATAACTAAGTCAAAAATAAATACTAGAACTACATTCTTTTCTCTTAGTTAAAAATAGTGATAACTGTGTTTGTAGACTAGGTTTCACCAATAGCTAGCGGTAGAGCCTTGAATAGGCGCTAGTCTCTTGTAGGTCATAATTTCGTCATTTATGACAGAATGAAATAATTTTCAAAATCCCTGCCAGCTGAAAAACTCTAATACTACTTTTAATCAAAATTTTCTTGAGGTTTATCTCTATATCCAATTTTCACAGTAAAAATTACTTTGCCTAGCCTTTACCTGAATCAATGATTTGTAATGAAAATCAGAGAATTACTATATAATTAAAAACAGAAAATTCCCAAACTGCCGCCTTTACCTTTTCTTTTTTTGTATATTTATTTTAGCAATGCCATCTTTTTCAAAGCTTTTTTTTTTTACCAGATATAGTAATATTATTTTACAAAATATATGAACATAAATTGTCTTCCTCTTCAGTTTATAGAAGAGATATTGAAAAGTGAGAGTCAAAGGAAGAATGGTAAGAAAATGGAGCAGAGATAGGAGCCTACATATTACTCCACTGAGTGAATGAGAAAGTGAATGAAGAGATGGATGGATCGAGAGGAGGAGAAAAACTTGAGTGTGTCACGTACCTCAATGAGTAATGCAACCATCTTTTTCCCATCAGCTCCTGGATTGGCAGGTTTGTTAAATTCCAAGTCGAAGTAAAGCTTGCACACAGCATTTTCAGGAATAACTTCATAGCAGTGCAAGAGATTTTGTCTAAATTGAATAATTCAATATTATTAGACTTTTATCTTATACCTTTTAAATCACTGAAGTTGATCTTATATCTCAAGTATGGTGTTAACTTTGCTTTAACTACATATAAGTATGAAATAATGACATGATAAAGTGAACGTGTTTACCATAGGTTTATGGCTCATAGTATCCAGAATTTCCACCAAATAAGATGTAACAATTGTATTTTGTAACATTATTTACCCAGAAAAATACAATCTCATAGTGTTTCTTATTCTCAGATGATTCTGATATTGTATAATATCCCTATATTTGTTTTTGGTGTCGCCATGAAACAATTTTTTTTTTTTTTTTTTTTTTGAGACAGAGTCTCACTTTGTTGCCCAGGCTAGAGCGAGTGCCGTGGCATTAGCCTGGCTCACAGCAACCTCAAACTCCTGGGCTCAGCAATCCTACTGCCTCAGCCTCCCCAGGAGCTGGGACTACAGGCACGCGCCGCCATGCCCGGCTAATTTTTTGTATATATATATTTTAGTTGGTCAATTAATTTCTTTCTATTTTTGGTAGAGACGGGGTCTCGCTCAGGCTGGTTTCGAACTCCTGACCTAGAACAATCCGCCCGCCTCGGGCTCCCAGAGTGCTAGGATTACAGGCATGAGCCACCGCGCCCAGCCATGAAACAAATTTTGAGAAAAGAATTTCTTTCTCAAACTGGGATCCCAGGATCATATATTCTTGGGATTCCATGAATTTTCTATGAGAATTTTTATATTTTTTATTTGCATTAGAAAGATAATATTGTAAAAATTTGTTAAAAAATTTCTGAATCACCTGACTTTAAAAAGCTTTTAATGTTCATGACTTCAGTTAAGTTCTTGCTGGCAAGAAGAGAACTGACTTTGGCATGGGTTAACAACAGAAGCTGACTTAACACGTAAAATGATAATTTGGGCTAAGTGACACTCACATGGCATCTTATACAAATAAAGAATTTGTAGTAATTTGGAAAAGGAAAAGGGATAGGGGGGTTGTATTATCATGTCGAACAGGTAGTACAGGAACTCACTGCTCACAACACACACATGCCCTGGAGCAGTCAGTACCATATTTACATTGCAAGATAAGATTTAGCTTCAGCAAAACATGCCATGATTTTAATTCAACTCTAACTAATGTTGCATGCTTATAAACATAAATAAATCTAGTTTTATATTTGAAGCTACTTAAGCAACATTGTAATAAAAGGATTTTTTTCCTTACCCCCTCCCAAAATACTTATAAGTCAATACAGAGCATCCATAACAATTTGGTCTCCTTTTCCATACATTTCTCAAGTCTGAGAAATAGCTGTCTAGATCACTCAATTAAAATAATAACTTAAAATAATAAAGAATATATTTATTATTAATAAGTATTCACTTGTGATTAATAGTATACTTGTTTACAAGAGAAACTTCAAAATTCCCTTTGGGTGCATCCATGTATGTATGTGTGCCTATGGTTATTTTCTCCCAGCACCTGGTGAGATAATCAAGTGTTGCTATAACAAAGGAATTCCAGAACTCAATTCTGACAGTAAAGGAGTAACTAATCATGTGCTCAAGAACTGTGAAAGCTAATTCAGCCTGAATTAATTTCATCAAAACTACTAGATGAAGGAAATGTAACTTCAGCTTAAATGTGTTTTCTGTTATACACTACTTACCTGGATTTATAGTAAAACCAAAGTTCAGTGTAGGTTGTTACAAGGTAAATACGTTGTCCATCTTCCACTTTGCATTCCAAGGCAAATACATGAACGTCCTATGTAAAATCAAAAATAATATTCAGAAAAATTCACAAAATGCAAACCTAAATTCAACTGTAGCTACTGAATGTTCATAAAGAATATCACTCAAATTTTCAGAAACTGGAATTTGACTACTTATTAAAAACAAGACAGTCACTACATCTATACCATTCAAAATCTAATTATTTATATTTATTTTTAATCATTCACATAATACATGCACAAGGTAACAACAATTTGAATATGCAGATTAAAAAGAGGAAAAAAGGAGAAAAATCATTCTTAATTCTATTACTCTAGTTTGACTTCCTAGGATAGTTTTCTTAGTTTATAAAATAATTAAACTTATTTTCAAAACTACCTAAACAGTATTATAAATGATCTGAGCTAAAATTCTCTAGTACATATAAAATATGAGAACCAATATTTTTTTTTTTTTTGAGACAAGAATCTCACTCTGTTGCCTGGGCCAGAGTGCCATGGCATCAGCCTCGTTCACAGCAACCTCAAACTCCTGAGTTCAAGCAATCCTGCCTCAGCCTCCTGAGTTGCTGGGACTACAGGCATGCACCACCATGCCCGGCTGATTTTTTTTATATGTACTTTTAGTTATCCAGCTACTTTCTTTCTATTTTTTTAGTAGAGATGAGGTCTCACTCTTGCTCGGGCTGGTTTCAAACGCCTGAGCTCAAACAATCTGATCCGCCGGCCTTGGCCTCCCAGAGTACTAGGATTACAGATGTGAGCCACCACGCCCGGCCAAGGGAACCAATTTTTTAAAGGTTAATTACTGTGGCATTAAATACAACCCTTCATGACGGCTGCCATAATTTCTTCCAATAATGGAATATGTATACAAGTTCTTTTGTTTCCACTTAGCTAAAGGTAGCTGGTGAGCCTATTTTTATTTTCATGCATGAGAAATCACACGAGGACTAGTTGCTTGACTCTATCAAAAATCTTTTTGAATTGAATTTTATAAAATGGTGATTGGCAAGTCCAGCAAGCATACACTCTTTTTAAAAATTCAAGTTCAACTCCTCTTTGCCCTTCCTTTTGCTCTCCCTTTGCTGCCACAATGGGTCTGGTTGTCATCTGTAGTGTATGTATCACGCTCTTTAAACCTATATCTTGCTCTTACCCTATAATCCTATCTTTCTCTGCTCAATAAACTTCATTTTCATGCTTACCTAAAAAAAAATATATCAGGCCGGGCGCAGTGGCTCAAGCCTGTAATCCTAGCTCTCTGGGAGGCCGAGGTGGGTGGATCATTTGAGCTCAGGAGTTCGAGACCAGCCTGAGCAAGAGCGAGACCCCATCTCTACTATAAATAGAAAGAAATTAATTGGCCAACTAATATATATAGAAAAAATTAGCCGGGCATGGTGGCACATGCCTGTAGTCCCAGCTACTTGGGAGGCTGAGGCAGCAGGATTGCTTGAGCCCAGGAGTTTGAGGTTGCTGTGAGCTAGGCTGATGCCACGGCACTCACTCTAGCCTGGGCANAAAAAAAAAAAAAAAAAAAAAAATATATATATATATATATATATATATATATCAAAATTCAAGTTCAAATGAATCGGTATTTTAATTTCTGATGCCTTAATTAGGTTTACACAAAATGAGTAAGAAAGGTATCTCTTTTATTTCCTAAACTATTCTTATGAGATTTGCCTGAATGTCTCTTTCCTAGGGAAAGAAGGATCTTTCTGCTAAGATTTCTAGCACTTTGAGCTTTTATATAACATTAGTGATCAGACTCTCAATACATTTATGTTAGATTTCACATATGCATCTTATCTTTTCTACTTTTTATATTCCCTGCAGTAACAAAAAAAGAATGTGCAATATATATATATATATATCTGTTGATTTATTAATTTTTATTTTTTGAGCACCATGCTCTTTGTAAGGCTGGCATGTAGCAAGCACTTCTTTCTCCCACTTACTTAATGTATTGGCAATAAATATGGTCACCTGTCCTCTAAGCATAATCTTTATTTAAATATCATTACAATTTTTTTTCTTTTTAAGATGGGGGCTTGCTCTGTTGTCCAGGCTACAGTACAGTGGCATCATCATAGCTCACTGCAACCTCAAACTCGTGGGCTCAAGGGATCCTCCTACCTCAGCCTCTTGAGTAGCTGGGACTACAGTAGTGTGCCACCACACCTGGCTAATTTTTTTTATTTTTCACAGAGACAGGGTCTCACTATGTTGCCTAGGCTGGTCTTGAACTCCAAGCCTCAAGCAGTCCTCCCACCTCAGCCTCACAAACTGCTAGGATTACAGGCATAAGCCACTGGGCTCAGCCTGTAAACTTTTCAAACTAATTGACACTAGATATGCCATTCTTTTTCATTACAAATATAAATTAAATGGTTGATTGGTAGAGATATATTTTTTAAATCATATGCTACTAAGATTTCCATTAAATTCTCTTGGTAGAGTACATGGTCTGAAATGAAGAAAAATAATAGATTTTTGTTATTGTTTGAAATCTTAAGTTATAGTATCTCTAAAAAAAGAAAGAGAAGAGAATGAGACAATTACTTCTTTACAGCTTCTAACAAAATTAAAAGCCTGAGTTTGGCGATGAAATAGTTTCCAAATGGAGGGTGGTTCTTCTGGCTTGGATAATCTTGGTCTATAGACTGAGGATAACGGTCTCCTCTCATAATGAGATGCTCGTTCTTCAATTTGCTTCAGTTTTGCTTCCCATTTTCTGTTCATTGGTTCAGAAGTATGGAGGTAATAAATCCTATCCCATGTAAGATTTCTATCAATTACTACTAAAACAAACAAACAAAAAGGCCGTTAATTTCCTGTTTAGAGCATATTTTGCGTGATAAAATTTCAAAATTCATTTCCTGGTTTGCTTTACATTTTATTCTTTGCATGCAGTTTTACCAGAGAATAACAGGGTTGGCTATCAGAAATCCTTAGATGCTGGCTCTTCCATCTAATACTGTGATGACCTTGGACAGGTTAATAAAACTCCCTGAGTCTTCATTTAATCAACTGCAAAATAGGAGTATCTTCTTAAATACTTTACATACTTACCTTGAGGATAAATGTGGTAAGATATATACAAATGTTCTCTAAATTACAAAGCCTTGTGTAAAATGTAAGTGCTTTCTGTTTCATTACGGTTTTCATTATAACCATTTTATTACATCACGCTACCTACCTGGCCCCACTGGTGCTACCACCTCACCCAACATTCTTCTGCTATTATTTTCAGTGCAGAATTCATTTCTAAACATCAATGTGCAACTCCTAGTTCCCTTTTTCTCTGTTTCTTTCCAGTTCTCTTCCCTCCCAACTCAATTTGTTTCTTTCAGTTGGGAATAACTCAGTGTGTGAATAGGGATCATGATATTGGCTAGTTTGGGAAGGCTATAGGTAATGGGTGATTTTTCTTTCCATACAATACTTCCACGTTAGCCATGCCGAGGTAAGGGGCCATGCGATACTCAATTTCGAATTAAGATTTACAAAGGAAAAAGGATGAGTTTTTAGAAAGCCAGGGTGGGGAGGGGAGGGCTTACACTGTAGATTAAAAACAGCCACAAACCGGCCCGGCGCGGTGGCTCAAGCCTGTAATCCTAGCTCTCTGGGAGGCCGAGGTGGGCGGATCATTTGAGCTCAGGAGTTCGAGACCAGCCTGAGCAAGAGCGAGACCCCATCTCTACTATAAATAGAAAGAAATTAATTGGCCAACTAAAATATATATAGAAAAAATTAGCCGGGCATGGTGGCACATGCCTGTAGTCCCAGCTACTTGGGAGGCTGAGGCAGCAGGATTGCTTGAGCCCAGGAGTTTGAGGTTGCTGTGAGCTAGGCTGACGCCATGGCACTCACTCTAGCCTGGGCAATGAAGTGAGACTCTGTCTCAAAAAAA
>VSMD01003110.1:0-52898 GCA_008750895.1 Mirza zaza | reverse complement strand
TGCTTTCTTTTTCAGGCCTCGATCTGTTTATCGTCCTTTAAATCCTCTGGCACCTAGCCGTGGTAGGTGTTTTATACATATACATACATTTGCATGCTTTTTAGGTATTGTTTGCAAAAGATCTTTGCAACTAAACTTTATACTGAAAAAATCTTCCACTATTTTATATTTTCTTAATTTGATCAACAGAAGAATAAGATTCCTAGTCAAATCTCAAGATTTCTATACATGTTTTATATAACTGCTGTCATTTATCAAGTACCTGCTATATGCCAAACTAGAAGCTTTTTTTTTTTTCCTAAAGGGCTTTTTTGTTGGCCTTATAAAGTCAACCTGATTCCTCAAAGCAGTCTAGGAATATTTGAAAATATGCCATTTCAGTCAAAGCCTTGGTAAAATATCCAGCATCTTTAATTCTGTCCCGAGTCTCTCCCATTGAGGTTGGGGAGACAACTGAGCTGTCAGTGGGCTTGTGCAGACCTCAGTGTGTTGACCTCCCATCACAACAGGGGTCTCTTCATGGTCACCATTTCTTAACACTTCCCAACTTCTGTGGTGTCCCGGCATCCTCCCTGTGGATCTTTCAGTATCTCTAAGTCACAGGGCCACGGAGGCTGTGGCATTTACCTGGGCTTCCCAGAGTGAAAGAGAAAGAGCAGTAGAGAGGACTGAGCTTGGCAGGCTGGTGGGAGACACAAAGCTGGTGGGAGCCCCACCCTCCTGCTGCTGTGCCTAATTGGACAGTTGCTACCCCAGTGCCCCTGATTACCTAAACTAGAAGCTTTATGTAAAATAAATTATAACATGTGAGTAATCCATATATATCAGAGATTTCCTGGGGACTTCTTAAGAATCTGGATGCCTAGGCCCTACCCACAGTTCAATCAGAATCCTTGGGATAAGCACCCAGGCATTGGTATTTTTTGAACTCTTTAGATGGTTCCAGTATGCAGCCAAGTTTGAGAACCAATGGCTTATACCAGTGCTTCTGAAACTTCAGTGTGTATACAAATCACCTAGAAGACCTAACACACAGCTTCTGATTCTGTAGGTCTTGGGTGAGGCCCAGGATTCTGAGAAGCTCTGAGTGCTACCGAGGATGCTGACCCATGTGCCACACTTCGAATAGAAAGAATGTGGAGAAGTTTCAGAAACTTAGACTGCCTTCAGCACTACTCTGTAGGGCACTGTCCAGTAAAGTAGGCAGTTACCACATGGGGCTACCGAGCATATGAAATGTGGCCAATTTGAAACTGATTTTTAAATTTTATTTAATTTTAATTCATTTAAATTTAAAAACCGAAGCAGTGTAAAATATTATTGCCACTGAACAGAACTTTATTGTTTTGGAAAGATTAACTCTTGCATCATGTATGTTGTAGGATGTGTATACATTGAATTGCATATGTGGCTGGCATTATATTTCAATGGGACAGCATTGGTGTAGTCAGTTAGGCACATCCTCATTCTAGTCTCAGTGAGGAACTGAACCCTGGGAATAACTCTGTAATTGACCTACCATTCCAATGTTTTTTTTAGACCAGGATTGATTTAAGAAATTGAATTTCCTGGTCTAAATTTGTATCTTTAGGCCTTCTGAGAATCCAGTAGACTTGGAAGCGTTGATTGCACAGACTGCTTTTACATGCTCACTCTATTACAATGTGGTAAATATTCTTCTTCCTCAAACTGATTTTGAAACTGGAGAAGGGTATTAGATCATGAAAAAGATATGTGTGGCTTCTTATCCTTTGTCTCTTTTACTACTTTTACCTCATAACTTTTCTATTTTCAACTTAAATGTTTTAATTACACAAAATTTTATAAAAATTGAAGCAATATAGAAGTTATATAAAGTCAAAAGGGAAAGCTGTTCCCCCACCCCAAATTTCTGTTCCATAGTACAGAGTTTGGAAGGTATTCTTCCAGACCTTTTCTATGGTCAGTTACTTTTAAAGCAGAAAATATTTTTGTTCACTTAATAAAACCCTGGAGTTGTAGGAACATTTCACTCCCATGTTATGATAAATTAGACACATGAAACTGCTGGAAAGATGAGGAGAGGAAGGAAATCACTATGTAGAAAAAGATGGAGGGAAGAGGAGAAAAGAAGAAAACAAATTATAAAAGAAAGATGAAAGACGAGGTAAGCGGAAAGAGAATGGGCCCTAGCTGTTATAGGAGTACTCCATAAAGTAATTAAATAGGTCTTGCTGATGCTACTTACATCCTATCTCCATTGAAATTGTTGATTAACAGCTCTTTCAGTCTTCTTTTTTTTGTTTTTTACATACAGGGTCTTGCTCTGTAGCCCAGGCTGGAGTGCAGTGGTGTGATCATAGCTCACTGCAGCCTTGAACTCCTGGCCTCAAGTGATCCTCCCACCTCAGCCTCCCAAAGTGCTGGGATTACAGGCATGAGCCACTGTGCCTGGCCCCAAGTTTTTTTTTTGTTTTGTTTTGTTTTTTGAGTCAGAGTCTCACTCTTTTGCCCAGGCTAGAGTACCGTGGCATCAACCTAGCTCACCAGCAACCTCAAACTCCTGGGCTCAGGTGATCCTACTGCCTCAGCCTCCTGAGTAGCTGGAACTACAGGCATGCACCACCATGCCCGGCTAATTTTTTTTTATATGTTTTTAGTTGTCCAACTAATTTCTTTCTATTTTTAGTAGAGATGGGGTCTCCCTCTTGCTCAGGCTGGTTTCAAACTCCTGACCTTGAGCAATCCGCCCACCTCGGCCTCCCAGAGTGCTAGGATGGCCCCAGGTCTTAACTGTGTTTCTTCTATGCAATTCCTAAATTATAAGAGTTAGGCTTTTACAACTATTTTTCCAACAGTTTTTGAGCAACACAACCTTTTTTCCAAAAATGAAATCTTACATCAGAATCCCACATATAAAGCTGACACAGGTGGAGCTGCTATATACAGCCCTAAAGCCCAACCTTTTAGCCTGGTCCCTACCTCTAAGCAGCCCTGGAGCCAGCACCGCAGTGAGGGTTCATTGATTACAGTTTAGGAAGTACTCTTATTATCTGTGCTGAAAGAGCAGTAATTGAAAGGAGAAAAATATTCCAGCATGGAGACAAAAATGTTCAGAGAGGGTTGTGTACATAAAGATTAAAGGAACAACTTTGTCTATTTGCTAATTTTTGAAACTAGTGGTTTTTATGATTATTTTTAGTTGCTTTCTGATATTATGTATTGCATCAAACATATGTGCAAATCTTATACTCTTAAGAGGCCTCATTTCCAGGATGACTACACTCTGACCAAGGTTCATGAATATAATTAATAGTTTAACAGTTTTAATCCCATATTAAAATATGTAAGATTGGAATCTGAGCTATGTAAAACATTTTCTAAAATCTTTTCTATTTTCTCTTTTAGGTGAAGATAATGGTGAGTTGAAACTCTTACGTTTGTGTTTGCTTTAAGTGTACAGGAAATGTTTACAATGATCAAAATTTGATATTTCCTCTATGTAATTCAAAAGAAAGTATCCAGAAAATAACTACCAATGAATAGTGACAAATACAGATTATTTTTTATAATATAAAGTTATACATTTAAAAAAGTGTAAAGACCACTTTACCTAAATGTGTAGTTTGGAAAACCAAGTTCACATTCCAAATTCCCCATTTTCTGATCATTATCTATTTGAATATATTCTCAGGAAATAGAGAAAAGTTAAGATAGTTTTATCAGATAATTTGTCTTGTGAGCTCTTTATTTTCTTATTGACTTTGAAATTTATAACCTCAGTTATCAATATAATACTTAATCTGATGAAGAACTTATCAACAATTGGTTATTTCAGGTTACTGAATGAGTATTAGTCATTAGATACCCTGAAAACAGCCAGAATAATTTATTTCAACTGGATGTTTACTATCTTTGTTCAAGGGCACTGTGATCTGTTGCACTGTGCAAGGTAGGATGTATAAACCATGATGCCTTCCCCCTAGGAGCTGACAATATATAGCGTAGTAGGAAGGAGAAGCACTATACATAAACAATGGTAACGAAGTAAAAAAAATCCTCCTTAATAGTATAGACAGTAGGTGATATATAGCTCCTTAGAGGTAAAACAAATCATATCTCACTAGAGTGATTTGGGAAAGCTTACTGGGGGAGGTGGCATTTGAGATGAATTTTGAATAATGTACAGATTTAGGCCAGTAGAATTAGATAGTACATCCTAGTTGGAGGAAATAGCATGAACCTAGGAGTTGAGAAAGGAAAAGTTAGGCATGTTTGGGGAAACAGTAAGGACTGCAGTCCCCAGCCCCCAAGCCCTTGGGTGCTGATGGCTGACTGGGCTGCAGAGCTCCACCGCCCCTACCCTCCCTCACCCAGTGGAAAAATTGTCTTCCTTGAAACTTAGGAAAGGGGTGGGGCACCACACAGCAGGAGATGAGTAGCGGCTAGCAGGTGAAGCTTCATCTGTATTTACAGCTGCTCCACTCCCCATCTGCATCACAGCCTGAGCCCCGCCTCCCCCCCCCCCCACTGGCATGGAAAAATTGTCTTCCATAAAACTGGTCCCCGGTGCCAAAAAGGTAGGGGACCACTGGTAAGGAGACTCTTAGCAGTAGGAAAGACTGTATAGTGGTAGTTTAAATTATAAAGATGGGTAGAGATCAATTTATTGAGGACTTTTAGAGTTAGACTTTTCCTATTGGCAGTTGAGGTTTTTTGAATAAACAAGTGAGATAATGATGAATGATCCTTAGTGGATGTATGTTGAATGATTGCATCTGTAGAAAGATGTCTGTGTTTTTTGCAAAGGCAGCAAAGTAATCCCCATCATCTAATTTATCCCACAGACTCCTTACTCAGCTCATCTCTGTGTTCGGTTTCCTATAATTTCTGTCACTCTCAATTTAAAAATAATAAGAAAAGGATAGGTAATTTAGGAGGCACGTTAAACAATTTAGGTCCTTATTGACTGTCATCTTTTCCCTTTTTTTTCCCCCAACAGTCAGAAGAAGAGTATTGGGTCAGGAATAGTTCTTTTTTAAAAATTGACAAATAAAAATTATTTATTTTTATTGTGTCCAACATGATGTTTTGAAATATGTGTACATTGTGGAATGGCTAAATTGAGCTAATTAATATATACATTACCTCACAAACTTATCATTTTTGTGAAAACACTTAAAATCTCTCAGCAATTTTCAAGAGACAGTAAATTGTTATTAACTGTAGTCACCATGTTGTACAATAGATTTCTTGAACTTATTCTTCCTATGTATCTGACGTTTTGTACCCTTTCACCAATATTTCCCCAGCAACAGGAATAGGTCTTATGGCATTAGCACATTGATACATCAAGCCCCCTTCCATATTCTATTCATTAACTTTTCTGAAGAATTATATTGAAAATTAAGGGGATTTTTATTGTCCCTTGAAAGTTAATACTGTTAGGTAATTAAGGAAATATACCTAGCTTTATTGTCTTAGGAAAAATGGAATAATAATTTGATTTGTATATTAATTGTAATGCACTTTTTCCTCAAATTTTAAAAAAGTACTATGGTTGTTGTCGTGAAAAGCAAATTTACGATTGTTAAACTGTTTACCCCCATGCTTTTGGATAGTTAAACTTTCAATGAACAACATTTACATAATTTGAATGAAATGTTTTCTCAAAAATTTTAATAGTCAAAATATTATTTGTAAGAACATTATCTTAAAATTACTTAAATTACTTGTGGCTTTTATTTCTAGAGTCATATGCCTGTTTTTCCCATTTCACCTGAATCAATAGACATTTCTAGAGATATTAATATGTCATAATAAGAAATATTTTATAGACCTAACTTATTCTATAAATGACTATATAAAATATTTTAACCCAATTTTCTGTGCCTCTCTTTTTAGGAGAATCATTCTATACATGGCTAGAAGGTAAACTTAAAGTCTGTGATTTAAATACATTGGCTTTTTGTAAAAAATGTATTGTAATCAATATTTTATTAAGCATATTTAGTTTACAGACCATATTTTGTAAGTTTAATAATTATAGTACCTAGACAACTAGTTTTGACTGTATTTGAAAGAAAATAACATTTTTTTTTAGGTTGTTATATTTTGGGATAAAATTGTATAAAAAGTTTGAGGATACTGGTTAGCCAAAAACTAGTATTATATAAATACACAGGCCAGATAGTGTCATCACATGTTCACAATGGGTTCCCCGGTCTTATTTCCATTCTGTATGTAATGCTCATCCAAACCACTTTTCTAGTAACCAGTATGCAAATCTCTTTTTAAAGCAGAGATGTTCCTTTTAGAAGGAAGTATATTTTATAGAAAAAACTGAGGGAAGATAAATTTGATTTTAAAAGGTTCTAACCATGTTTGCCCGAGTTAATATAGTCTAAACTTGTCCAATTAAAAGATAAAGCAACACAGATCTCAATGTTTGAGGTACTTTTGCATTCTTGTATTTCCAGTGTTGAAAATAGAAAATGTTATTAATGGAAAGCTTAAGTGTTCTATGAGTTTAACAAATTTAGGTTAATAACTGAATATATGGTGCTTTAAAAAATTTACTTTACCAAATTACCATTAGTTTGTGAAACTAAAAGTTAAAATATATTAGTGAAAGATAAGCAAGTTGAATGATAAAAGAAAATTGATACTTCATAGCCATAACTTATAGGAACTCTACAGAGTTAAACTAAATTGTTAATTCTATTTTATCTTTGTTAATTGGTCATGTTATCTTACGAACATGATTTTTATTTGTTTTTAATGAACTATGTGTATATATTGGTCATTATGAAAGTGACCATTATTGATGTGCAAATACTGTTGACAGTAATATTGAAAAATGGCCTATGTAGAAGATGCTTAGCTTTAATTATTAAGCTCTGTTCTAAAGATACAAATTGTGGCAAGCAGCTTTTAGGTTACAAGAGGTAGTCTGAGCTTTGCTTGGCCTACTGTCCCTTCTCTAGTCTTCAGCCATTTTATTGGGCATAAGTACTGCTTATAGAGATGTACACTGGAAAGAAAAGAAAGTAAACTTCAATTCTGATCATTTTGCCTACTTGATAAAAGATCTGATGAACAGTTTTACTAGAGAAGCTAGTACTTAATGTTTTATTAAATTTATTCATATTGTTTGTATCTTACTATCATACACATTCAGAATTAGCCATATACTTTTAGGAGGAAGCTACAAAATAGAATTTAATTTCTATCTTTTTGTCCCCATTGATGACAGTTTGAATTATTCTAGCAAGAATTCTGAATTAGGGAATGAGATCTCAAAACAATTATTTTTTCTTATTAGAGGCTACTTATTTCAGAGCCATCGATAGTAGGACATAAAAAGAGAGTAAATTAATCTAAAAGATCTTGAACAGCTGCAAAGTAAGCAACATAAATAATCTTACATTAACGTGGTGGCTCACGCCTGTAATCCTAGCACTCTGGGAGGCCGAGGCAGGCAGATTGCTCAAGGTCAGGAGTTCGAAACCAGCCTGAGCAAGAGCAAGACCCCATCTCTACTATAAATAGAAAGAAATTAATTGGCCAACTAATATATATAGAAAAAAATTAGCTGGGCATGGTGGTGCATGCCTATAGTTCCAGCTACTGGGGAGGCTGAGGCAGCAGGATTGCTTGAGTCCAGGAGTTTGAGGTTGCTGTGAGCTAGGCTGACGCCATGGCACTCACTCTAGCCTGGGCAACAAAGTGAGACTCTATCTCAAAAAAATAATAATAATAATCTTACATTAAAAAAATTCCCTCAGCATATAAATGAAGACAGTATCTAACTTTCCACTATTGAAGCCTATCCCCCCCATGGAGAGAGTTAAAAAACAAACAGAAAAAACTGTTGGATGGTAAAAGAGGAAAAAGCTAATTGCTCTGCAACTAGTGACTTCTTAAAACTTACTTTTCTGCATTTTTTAAAATTTCCTACAAAGAATATTTTTCTAAAAAATTTTTTTACTGTGGTAAACATAAAATTGACCATCTTAATTATTTTTAAGTTTACTATGTAGTGATATTAAATATATTCACAATCTCTGTTAGTATTATAAGAGAAAATTTTTAAAAATGGAGGCAGGGGTAGGATAGGATGGTGAGATTATCTTGACCTCTGTCACAAGCTTTGAGCAAAAGCCTATGTGGGTTAAGATGGCTGCATAAAATAATCATCTATCCTGAATTCCATCTCATATGATACTACTCAATATTAATAAATAGTCCACATACTTTTTTTATTAGTTGAAATTCCTAGATATCTGTTTACCACGTTTCAGCTCCTTGCAAGTGGAATATATAAGTAAATGAAATTAGAGAATTCCAGGGCAGAGAGTTAGTAAGACCCTTCTTTCTCCACTGTCAAGTAGGCTCAACAAAAGAACACATACAGAGAAGGGAAAAGGAGAAACAGCTAGTAAGTCAAAGCACTGACTTTATCATTATTTGCTCTAGTAAGTTTTTAGCCTAAATCACAAAAATACTTGTACTGTTGCCTTCTGGATAACATGGGAACTTGCTAACTGTATTCATAGTGTTTGGATTTCCAGTAGCCCAAACTTTTCTGCCTTGTTTTGCATTAAGTTCTCATCGGTTAACTCCATTCTAAAGCAAGAATCCTATTTTGTATTCTAATAAGAGAATCTTGACCTAATTGTTTTTATGTTATTCTTTGATTTTTAATATCTTTGAATCTTAACTTTAAAAATAAGCCTATGTACTGAATCTCCTTGTTTCGATATTTCTGTTATCAAAATGGGTGTGATTTATTTTTCAATATTTTTCTGAATAGGTTTGTGTCTGGAGAAAAGAGTCTTCTATAAGCTTATGTCGGGACTTCATGCTAGTATCAATTTACATCTATGTGCAAATTATCTTTTGGAAGGTAATCATATTTTTAAGTGGAAGTTTTGCCTTCTAATAGTGTAAAAATTATTGGGGGGGAGGAATTCCTATCTCTAAAGCAAAAAAATATTCCATTTACTAAAAAATGTATTCTGTTTCTCTTTAGAAACCTGGGGTAAACCTAGTTGGGGACCTAATATCAAAGAATTTAAACGCCGCTTTGACCCTGTGGAAACCAAGGGAGAAGGTCCAAGAAGGCTAAAGAATCTGTACTTTTTATACTTGATTGAGCTTCGAGCTTTGTCAAAGGTGGCCCCATATTTTGAGCGCTCGATTGTTGATCTTTACACTGGAAATGTAGAAGAAGATGCTGACACAAAAACCCTTCTACTGAACATCTTTCAAGATACAAAGTAAGAACTGACTGTATCAGGAATCTGAAGTTCTCTGCTCTGTATTCAAATGAGGTAGCACTTAAAGTACAACAAAAACTGACTCCTAAAAGTTAGGGAAAAGGAGAATTAAAACTAAGAAGGAAAATGATTAATAGAAATTAAGTACTTAAAAAATATTTCTTAAAATGTCAACTAAAAACATCTATAGAGTTTTGTTGCAGAAACTTCCCACTTAAGAATAGACTATATTTTAAAATATCACTAAATTTTATGTAGTATGAAAATTCAGTATTACTTCATGTTCTATCAATCATTATTCTAGTTACAAAATTTAAATTTAGATGATATTATAAGTATGTTAACATTGAGATAAATATGTAAGGGAACATTAGCCTTTCCCTCTAGAATATAACCTTTTTAAAATAATGCTTGGTCTATAAAACTTGAGTTTACGGTTGTTAAAATGAGCATGGAGGAAAAGTTAGATTAAGAAGTATTTAAATTATGTATTCAATTTTAAAAGAACATTAAAAGAGTTGCCTATTTTTCACATAGGTTATTTTCAGTTAAATGTTTAGATTGTTTTATCATATAATTTCTATTTTATTCTCTGCTCTAGCATTTTAAAAATTTTTTACGTTTTATGCAATTTCTTTAAAACATTAAAATTTTATAAATTACAAAACCATCTGTATCTTGCTTTAATCTTTTATTAAATAGTTTATATGTGAACTGTTTGTCACCTTCCTATTTTACTAAACCTTACATATGAGTTAAATAATGAATTTTAAATATTTGTTAGGGCTAGAAAATTATATCAGATTTCTAGTACAGAGTACTTGGATTTTTCATCTGTAACATGTAACTGTTGTTTTTACCAGGTCCTTTCCTATGCACTTTGATGAGAAATCCATGTTTGCGGGTGACAAAAAAGGGGCCAAATCATTAAAGGTAAAAGGTTCTTTATTAGGGAACAGGGTTGGGAGCAGTTTACTGGTTGTTTTTTCATGCCATTCATCTAAATTATTTTCTTTCCCAGTTCTCTAACTTGCTGAAGTTAGTCTGATTGGATTTTACTATAAATGTTACAAAAAGCCCTCTCCATTATTTCCTTCTTAATTCCTTTCTCTTTTCTGGTTTAACCAATTGCTTAGTGAATCCTCAGTTATTATTCTGTCCAATAATAAGTATTACAACTTTATAAATGTCTTTCTAAAAGATTTTTTGAGAGAAAATTTTTTCAGTTTAAAATCAGTGTATATTATTTTGATGCAGCTATCAAAATAGCTTTTAGCTACTTTGAGGGCAATAAATAGTATATTTATCTAAATTTTATTTTATGGAATATTACAGTTTTTGAAACTGTTGTTTTTGTCCTTTTCGGCTAAGGTAAAACTTAACCTGTTGACCTGTAATATCAGACAGAGAATATATTTCAGGAACATTATCAGACTTATTAGGCATTCTTTGTTTTCATTTGTGTAAAATACATTAAGAAACAACTTGTACCCTTAAAATGGTCATAAAAGTATTTAAAATTGACTGGCAAATATTCTTTTAATACAGCTTCACAGTCTTTTATATGGAGTTCTGAAATCCAGAAAGCTCTAGAAACCGTAATATTTTCTCATGTTTGGTGCAAGGTAATTTGTTAGCAAAACCCAACCTGACCTGATGTAAGAATACAATGAATATTCATAGTAGTTTTTTTTTTAAATTCTGCTTTGTATGAATATTCTCTTACCTTTTGCTACAGAATCATTAATGTATTTGACCGCAGAGTGTTGCCTCACACTCTGGTGGGGGATTTCATAATATACAGAGTATGCACTGTATTTCTAAAATTTAAACAATTCTGAATCACATTTGACCTCAGTGTATTTTAGATACAGCTGTACTGTAAGAACCAGTAAATTAATACTGAGTGATTCTCCGTTGGTGAGAATTTCTTGGTATTTCTGTAATAAGTAATTTAGCTCCGACTGTACTTCAGTGTTGGAGGGTGATTTGGCTTAACAGCTGTTTTAAAGGTAAATTGCTATTATGGTATTTAATGTTATTTCATTTTTATAATGCTTCCTCTTTTCTAAGTATTCACACAAATATTCTACTTTTTATCTTCAGGATGCTCTTCTGTAACAGACAGGGCAACTGTAATTATGTATATTTTTATAGATGAGGAAAGTGAGACTAAGCAAGGCCTAAGGTCTCACAACAAGCTTTCAACTACACAATGCTGGAATTTTGTTTGCTATTTTTCAAGGGTGTATAAAGGAGAACCTAAGTCCACTTTCCATCTGCTCCAAAGAACATGCATTACATGAGAATGGCCAGCAAAGGAGTTTTTGTGTTCTACTTATATTGTCTTTTTTTGGTCAAGGTATTGATTCCTTTCAACCCTTTGGGCAGCTGGGCAGGGCTTTGTGGTGGCCAGAGTTTTCAGGCTACTTGCCTCCAGCTTCATGCAGTAAAGTGTTTCCCTCAGTGTGATAGAATAGTTTCTGCTTTCCATGGTTGCCATGTGAAATGGATGAGGAAACTTTGTCCTAACCAATGTTCCTCAGATAAGGTGAGATTAATCTTAAGAGGCATATCACGCACACATGCTTACAGGCAGAAGAGTTTCTTCTATGTAGGAAACTACTTCCACAAAATACAGGGATGTGGTAAGTATCTGTAGAATCTGCATTAGCAAACATGGGAAACTGTGGGACCAGACACTTCACAGAGGCCTGTCACCACTGATGTTAATTGAGCAACCACGACAAAAACATAGTATAATACTAAGGAGTGACAATAAAAATTGATGATTATTCTAGAACTAGCTTTCTAATATAGGATCACACAAAGCAAACCATCAAAAATAAATGAAACATAAAATAGCTGTATTTATCATTGGTTGTATGTAGATATCAAATGGAAGCAGCAGTTAAGTTCCTTGAAAGTAAAGACCATGTATTATTTACTTTTGTGTCTCCCACAGTGCACATTTTGGTGTTTTGCATAAAGTAACCCCTCAGTAGGCTGGGTGCAGTGGTTCACGCCTGTAACCCTAGCACTCTGGGAGGCCGAGGCGGGCAGATTGCTCGAGGTCAGGAGTTCAAAACCAGCCTGAGCAAGAGCAAGACCCCATCTCTACTATAAATAGAAAGAAACTAATTGGCCAACTAACATATATAGAAAAAATTAGCCGGGCATGGTGTCACATGCCTATAGTCCCAGCTACTTGAGAGGCTGAGGCAGGAGGACTGCTTGAGCCCAGGAGTTTGAGGTTGCTGTGAGCTAAGCTGACGCCACAGCACTCACTCTAGCCTGGGCAACAAAGCGAGACTCTGTCTCAAAAAAAAAAAAAAAAAAAGCAACCCCTCAGTAAAAAGTTTGTTGAAGTAACATGTAGAATGAATTTTATTAACATCAGTTGTTTTATGTGCTCTTTTATGCTATACAAATTCAAGTATTTTTCTTCAGTATTGAAAAACACAACTCATTAATAAACTTCAAAAACTTTTCTTATAGTTCAGCCAAATGCAATTTAATTTTAAATGTCTAATTATACTGAAATTATTTTCTGCATACTAGGAGGAATTCCGATTACATTTCAAGAATATTTCCCGTATAATGGACTGTGTTGGATGTGACAAGTGCAGATTATGGGGAAAATTACAGGTCTGTGTGTTGTTGTCTTCTCTTTTGAAACTATTATTAATCTTCAGTTTTTCCACTGAGGAGTTCAAAATTTTTATTAAAATATCCTCATTGTTCATTGAACTAGAGTTAAGAAATAGGCAGATCCAAAGTGTGATTTTTCTGTTTTATTGATGAAAAAATTAATATTATTAAACTACATGTTATATGTGTATGCGTAAGGATGTTTTTGTATTAGTCTATGTAATGATTTCAGTTTTATCTATGTTTCACTTGGTACAATCTCAAGATTCATTTCTGAAGTTGGTAGTTATGAACAGAGTATATAAAAGGTAAAAATACAATTATATAAAAAGACTTAAATATCAAATTTGGTTATTGAATTTGTTTCAATGATCAAAATAAGACCACCTAGTCACAAAATAGGAAGCCTCTGCAAGGCAGGCCCATTACCCTATATATTCAGGGTAAAATGGACTGTTTGGTATTTTCTCTCTTATTTTCTTACAAAGATGATAATTTATAGAAAAGAGACAGAATTATAATAATAGAGGCTACAGTGAAATCAAATCTTTCTTTTTCTCTAGTGCTAATAATTGAAAAATTAAGTGTAGGCATCACTGATCTCTGAGTTTCGAATTTGCTAAAGGTTATAGAAAATACTTTTAATGTTACAAATTGAACATTGTAATCCTAATGTGATTATTTTCAAAGTTAAAAAAAGGCATTTTAGTAATTTGGAGAATAGTATGATATGTATCTAGTGTTAGCCTATTCAGGTTTCCTTAACAGCTTAAATTTATCATGTACTTAACCTGTGAGGAAGTAAAAACTGTAGCTTAACATTTTGGTGAAAAGCTCAGTTCATATGAATTTCCTAACTGTTGTAACAGTGGCTGGTTAAGTATTGCTTTAAACTTTTATAGTAGTTAATTATATGAAGTTGATTGTAAGTTTTTTGGTATTTTCTTTAGACTCAGGGTTTAGGAACTGCCCTGAAGATATTATTCTCTGAAAAAGAAATCCAAAAGCTTCCAGAGAACAGCCCATCTAAAGGATTCCAACTCACGCGACAGGAAATAGTTGCTCTTTTAAATGCTTTTGGAAGGTAAGAACCATTTTTACAGTGAAAGACTTCTGATTCCTCTTCAACAAACTGCAAAGATCGTCTTCTCTGCTAACGCAGGGTTTGTTTTGTTGACAAAAAGATACAATTATTTTATGTTATACCTTTAGTCACTTAGAGTGGCTGTAATGCTGACAAGTCAGTTTCCCTACAGGTCATAGGAAGAAAAATTAAGTTTCTATTAAAATTAATAGAATATTTCTCAGTTTGCCACCTCAATTTTGTGGGAAAACTATTAACAGTCTCCTAATAATAGTTTCTTTAGCCGGCTCCAACATGTTCAAACACAATTAGCAGGAGTAAGGACGAAAGCTCGGATGAAGCAATAAAAGAAAAAGAGATTAAATCATTTATCTGCTCTTTCTTAAGCTGAGGAGTCATTTTTCTTTCCCTCATTTTTTTCTGTCTACAGACATACAGTTTGCTTGCTTGTTTACATCACCAGTGGTTTAAAAAATAATTTGAATTTATCTGCATAGATACATGTAATACCAACTGGGGACTATAGAGGGAAAAGAATCATAGACAATAAATAATACTCTGCTGCCTTGGAAAAAAGGGCAAAAAGTGAAATGAAGGAAGAATTCTTTTTAAATAGGGGACTCAAGTGATATAGACATTATTCCTTAATATGCATCTTAATATGCATCTTAAGTTAAAAAGAAACAGTTGACTTAGAAATAGAATATACATTTGCCATCTTAATAGCAAAGATTTTACCTGTTGCTCCCCTATATTTAAAGATGACTATGTAGGTTGACATCCCAAACATAAGATAGACATTAGAATGTCCATCGGTAATTGGTATTGATATTTCATGAAAAATTCAGTCTACCCACTCATGAGGCCCAGAGAAAGATAACACAGGAGAAACTGAATGAAATTTAAATTATTTTAAATGAAATTGAAATGAAAAAGATTTTAAACAATTTAAACATTTTAAGTCCAAATAAAATTAAATTGAGAAAGATGAAAAAAATTGAATTTCATCAGAATTTCCCTGGTTCTCAAAAAGAATATTCATAAGTACAACCTGTCCTGCTCTAAAGAGTACTAGAATTCTGGGATCCTGGTTGCCTTTTAGTAGTAGTGTGAGCTCAAGCATATCACTGTTCTATATAAGCTTGTTTCCTTTCTCTGTAAAATGAGGATAAGAAAACTTTTCTCACTGGTAAGAATCCACCTACTAGCCAGATAACTCTGAGTAAGTTACTTGATTTGAGCCTCAGTTTTCCTAAAATGTAAAATCAGGGTTAATTATATCTGCCTATAGTATTTTTAATGTTAAGATCATAAATATGGGCTTACAACATTGCCTGACATTAAGCTTTCAATAGATGATAACTTTTCATCCATCAAGTATTTAAGAGTAAAGAAAGGAGCTAAATACTGCATACTATATCACCCTAAGTTATAAAAAATGAAGAAAAACATTTGATTTTTCTTGTTTCAACCCTGAATGGTACATAAGGATAATAGAGCTTATAGGATTATTTTTTTATGATTCCCATTCCAGAGTTTTACTGTTGGGTCTGGGCTGAAAAACACTTCATTCATTCATTCATTCATTCATTCAGTAATCATTTATTGAATACCATAAGTATGGATGGGTACAGGGCACAGGGACAGAGACTCAGTGGGGAAAGTCTTTACCCTTAGGGAGCTAACAACATAAAACAAATTAGTCTTTTTGGGAAGCAATGATAAAGGAGTGGTCATTTGGAGAGGAATGTGCAAAATGAATTTATAAAACCAAAATGTAGGTTGGGCGTGGTGGCTCACGCCTGTAATCCTGGCCCTCTCTGGGAGGCCTAGGCAGGAGGATCGCTCAAGGTCAGGAGTTTGAGACCAGCCTGAGCAAGAGTGAGACCCTGTCTTTACTAAAAATAGAAAGAAATTAATTGGCCAACTAAAAATATATAGAAAAAAAAATTAGCTGGGCATGGTGGCACACACCTGTAGTCCCAGCTACTCGGGAGGCTGAGGCAGCAGGATTGCTTGAGCCCAGGAGTTTGAGGTTGCTGTGAGCTAGGCTGATGCCACGGCACTCTAGCCCAGGCAACAAAGTGAGATTCTGTCTCAAAAAAATAAAATAAAATAAAAAACCAAATGTAAATAATATTTGAGGTTCTTACTCATATCACCGTTCCCATATTAACTTCACATCAGTGGATAATATGAAGTTAACCGCCTTCCTTTGCCCTTTCTAAACCAAGACCAAAGAACCATAGCTCTATGTTCTATCAATATTTAATAAGAAAATATAGCATACTAATTTAAAAGTAGAAGCTTCGATGTTTAGTGTTGCTTGCATTTTTTTCTTTTAGATTTGCTTTCAAATCATAGCCTATGTATCAGTCATCTGAAATGTGTATGTTTCAGGTACATAGTATCATGCTGTACTAATGTGCTTTTTTTTTCTCCTATAGGCTTTCTACAAGTATAAGAGAGTTACAGAATTTTAAAGTCTTATTACAACACAGTAGGTAATAAAGGCTTTTATATGTCTAACTAGAGACATAAAGTGACTATGTAAAGCCTTTTAATCTTGGACATTCAGCAGAAAGAGACTAATCTTCTAAGATTTCAAGAATTCTGAACTCTTAAAAAATTCAAATGCTCACTTGAATATTTATGATTCTTCATAGATTATCAACTAGAAATATTTATAAATGAAGTATATACTTTTAAAATATGTAAGTTATACTAATTCTGTGTTTAATTTCATGTGTTTTCATCTGTTGAATATTCTATTTTATTTGCTTGGAATTGGTTTTGTTTTTATTCTATTACCCTTTATATTTCCAGTTGTCAAACTTTAAATGACTGTGTCTCCATTCTAATAACACTGTTTACAGTGTGTTATAGAAAAGGAGAAGTAGGGAACAAATGTTGCTTAGGGCTGGTATCAGTGACAGAAATTTATCAGTGATTTTTGTAATGTGTTTTTAGCCTTGCCTAGCTCTGTGTCACTTTCTATAATATGTAACTGTCACCGTGATGAATGGCCCTTTCATAGAAATTCCTTAAGATTCTCCGTGACTTCAACTTAATTGGTTTTATTTAAGATTTTTAGTAGTTGCTGTGCTGTTTTCTGTCTAAACTACCTGCTCTGGTGAGGTTAATAGGTACTACCCCTATGCTACCTGGCCAGATTTCAGGTGTGTGTGGTGGGCTGGCTCAAGAGTATTTTGCTTAGAACCTTCTTTGTGAATTTGCTTTTCTTTGTTCCTAGAAGTTTTGGGGACAGAGAAATTTTAGAAATTTTCAGTTTCTTTTAGGAAAAAAAATTGAATAAATATTTAACAGATTACTTCTTGATAAAATTTGAATGGGACTATATGAATTTATAATGCCAATTCAAAGCATTATATATACAAAATTTGCTATTTTAAATTAAAGCATTTTTACAGGATTTAATTTTAGAATGCAATCTATGCAATCCTCTAACTCTCAGTGTGATTTTCTTTGGTAGTATATGTAAGCAGGTAGATTAAGTCAAGCCTCTCCCCCTTTTCATTTCATTTCATTGTATATAAATGGTACTTTGTGTGATTTGTACCAACAGATGGCTAATAAATCCTAAACTGGCATTTTATAAACCTGGGATTTAAAATCTTTAAACAGTATTTAAAATCTTGATTGTTTTAAAGGTGTCAGTAGATTGAATATGATTAATTTGGAAGGTTGCATCTGTGAAGAAGTAATGTGGGTACAAAATCTAGAGTTTCTCCTTAGATTCTGCAGTCTTTTCTGAAGTAAATAATAAGTGCTCTTAAATGCTATCTTATCCTGCCAAAGTCTGAAATGTGTTCATTGATGATTTTAAATCGTATTTAGTTGGCTCACTCCTCTTTTAAAAATACTTAGCCATCCCTTAGAGGGATATTGTTGAAGGATTAAGGTCTCACAGTTATTTTCTAATTTCTAACCTTTATAAACTTGAGGTCTTGTTGATGGTGGTGTTTTTTAAGTTGAATAAAAAAGACTAGCTTGATTGGAGCCTCTGCCACTTTTCTTTTTAGAGTTGCAAGTATTGTATTGTATGGTAGAGGAGGGGAAGGACCTTAAGGAAAACTGTCTAAAAAGTGACTAATCTTGATAGTAAATTAATGAGAATTATTAGTGTTCATTCAGAATTTAAGAAAATGTGAAAATTTTGCACTTTGTCTATTACTATAAATTTAAAGATCTTTTTGGTAGTGTTACTCTAAACTATTTACTAGAGAAAACCCTTGGTCATTTCCATTTATTGCCTTTTCTATAAGTGTGATTTGTTTTAATAGAAAAATGGTATATTAGAGTGTGTTCTAGGAAATTAAAAGATCTGGTTGGGATAAAGAGTTCTTTCTGGCCGGGTGTGGTGGCTCATGCCTGTAATCCTAGCACTCTGGGAGGCCGAGGCGGGAGGATTTGAGCTCAAGAGTTCGAGACCAGCCTGAGCAAGAGCAAGACCCCGTCTCTACTAAAAAAAAAAAATAGAAAATTAGCTGGACAACTAAAATGCACACAAACACACAAATTAGCCAGGCATAGTGGTGCATGCCTGTAGTCCCAACTACTCAGGAGGCTGAGTCAGGAGGATCGCTTGAGCCCAAGAGTTTGAGGTTGCTGTGAGCTAGGCTGATGCCACAGCACTCTAGCCTGGGCAACAGGGTGAGACTGTCTCAGAAGAAGAAAAAAAGAGTTCTTAACAAATTTTTTCATGACTAATAAGAAAATGAGGTATTCTTAACATGAAATTCATTTATGGATTAACTTTATCATAAATTAGATTGTAGGGGGCAGCCTACGTTTTTGCATATGTGTCTATTTCTTAAATGACAGTATGAGTGTGGTGACACTTTTTACAGTCCTTGTGATATCAACTATTTTTCCAATTCACATACCTTTTGCTGTGAAGTGATACTAGACTATTGTTTGCATTGTGAAAATGCTTAGCTGGTGAATACCTCCTGGCATTTTGTTTTTATCTCATCACTTAATTTAAAATTCCAGCACTTGATAATATAATTGACAGAAATGATTGTACCAGCTGATGAAGTAATGAAAATGAAGAAAAGGAAAATATTCCTTCCTTCAATGACATGAGTTTATTTTGCTCTTAAGTGGCATCTATGTAAGTCAGACAAATTATATATTAAAATTGGTAAATTTTGAATGTTTCTCTTGTTTTGATTCTTAGATTTTGAGGAGGATCAGACAGAATAGTAATAGGTTTCACAGTTTTGAAATCTGATAAGTCAATGTTTTGAGATTTTAACATTGTGATTCAATGTTTGTAATCTGTGTGTATATACTGTGCCGTGTTTTTCAACTTTGCCTAGGTGCCATTGTATGTAAGAAAGGACAGCTATTTTGATCTTCATCAGCATTGCCTTCAGCTGGAAATTTGGGAACAGTTCACAGTAAACCTCTCAGCAGTTTACAAACTGAATGAAGTACCTGCAGAAACCATAGCTATTCACCAAAATACACAGATTAGGTGCATGGTATCATGGAAATTATTTGGTAAAAACACACATAAATCTATGTGTATACTATTTTAAGTAACATCTACAGGTGCAGCTTTGATTTTTGAACAGAATTCCAAATAATTTACTGTTGTACCCACCAGAACCTAGAAAATGTGAATTAAAAGTACATGTTTCTGCGATCTTTTCTGTCTTGTTTTGCCCATCTATTTTAAGTGTTTCTTTTATTGCATGAGGATTTGGTTATAATTTGTGGAGAAGGGAAAAAATATAAGTAATCTGAGGTTCCTATTTCTTATAATCATAATGGCACACAGTGGCAGGCACTCTATTAGGGCTTTACATTGCATCATTTGGCTTTAAATACCTCATTATACCTTCACAATTGCACTAGTAGGTAGGTATGAGTCTCCATTTTATCAATGAGAAAACTGAGGATGAGAGAGGCTAAGCAACTTGTCTGTAGTTAGATTCTAATCTAGGTTGTAAAGCTAGAATTTGAGTCATAATGTGGTCTATTTGTATAATTTCATAAGTTGGCCTATTACCACTCATCTCAAAAGCAGGGACTTTTAGCATCTTTTGATTTGTATTGAATCATAACACTTAAAATATGCTTATTTTATTTAGTTTTTTGAATAGTAATACATTCACATGGTTAAAAACCAAATAATATAAAGTTATTCAGTGAATGTCTTCCTTCTATCCTTGGCCGAACTTCCTGCACTACACACACACCTCCGACAATAAATAACCTCTGTTCTTGTTTTCTTATATCTCCATCCACACTTTAGGCATATACAAACATGTACAAATGGAAAATCTTGTTTTTTCTCTTATTTTTATCAAAAAAAGAACATATATATACTATTTGCTTCACCTCCCCCCCCCCCCCCCCCCCCCCCGACTTAATATTTCTTGGCAGTCTTCACATCACTGGATGGCTTTCTCATTTTTTTAGTAGCTGCTTGGTATTTTGTTATATGGATGTGCCATTGTCGAACTAACTAAGTCTCCTATAAATGGGCAGTTGAGTTGTTTCCAGACCTTGCATATGTCATTTCACAGGGGTTTTTGTGTGTGTGTGTGTGACCTCTTTTTTATGGAATATTTCACATTTATGTAAATGTGTCTAAATTTCCAAAAATGGAATTGTGGGTTCAAAGACTATGTGCCTTTGTAATTTTGAAAGATACTGGCATATTGCCCTCCATAGGGGCAGTTACCAATTCATACACCTGAAATTTATGACAGTACCTGTTCACCTACAACCTCACTAACATAGATATTACTAAAACGTTGGATTTTGGTCATTCTGATATATGACAATATACATCAATGTGAAAATTCTTTTATAAATAAGATTGACCACATTTTAATATGTTTAAGAGCCATCTGTATTTCCTTTTGTGTTTATATCTTGCCCATTTTTCTATCATATTGTTGGTATTTTTCTTATCAATTTCTAGGAGTACTTTATTTGTTAGGGATATTAACCCTTTGAATGTAATGAGCTGCAAATAGTTTTTTCCAATTTGTTATCTGTCTTTGGCTTTGCTAATGATGGTTTTGCCATTTGAGTTTTAAAAAATTTTTATGTAGTCTGATTTATCAATTTTTTAGTGGTTTGTGGATCTTGAGTCACAGTTAAGAATGCCTTCCTCACTCCAGAGCAATAGAATAATTTGCCTATATTTTCTTATAGAATATTTATGGTTTTATTATTTTATATCTAAATATTGAACCCTTGGAGTATCCTGGCATAAGATGTAAGTTATGAATCCAATCTAACTTTTTTCCCAGATGATTAACCCAGTTCTAATACCATTTATTGAACAGTTCATTTTTTCCTCACTAGTTTGAGAAGCTACATTTATCATTTCTAAAATTTCATATGTATTTAGCTCTATATCTGGGTTCTGTTTCCATTTCATTGGTCTATTTAGTCATGTCAGTACCACCCTGTTTTCATTAGTCTTTATTTCTAATATCTGGTGCACTGGTCCTCTCTATTCCCACTTTTTTTCTTATTATAGGTTTTGTAGCTATTATTAATTTTCCCATATGAGCTTTGAAAATCCTTAACATATGGAACATGCTAAAACTCTGTCCAACTCAGGTTCTCAAGAGTTGTACTTTTAAACCACTTACTGTGTCACTCTTCTTTTGATACCTTTCCTGATAAAGATAGAATACTGACATAATTAAATAGTAGTACAAAGTATATTTGCCAGTTCCCAAACAGGTAAAGGCAAATGAAGCACAAAGTCCCTATGTGGACAGAATTTCATCTTAGTGCTTCTGTTTTAAGGCTTAGTCTCCAGAAATGATTTAAGGACTGTTTTCATATAAAATCCTATTTCCTTTTTTATTCCATTATGAATTGTTTGTCCAAAAGTTGGATATCTGTCAAAGATTCATATGATAAGAGGGAAGGGCCCTTAAATGTAAAATCAACAGTGAATAAAAGTGCAAGTGTAAGAAGTTACCTTTAAAAAAAAAACCAGTATCAAAAGAACAGGACTTGACTATTCATTTACTGTTCTAGGAGCTGGGAATATAGCAGGGAACAAAACAAACATTCCTGCCCTCATGTAACTTAAGCATAACTAGATTATATTAGTTTACAAAGAGACTGTACCCAAAGAAATACCAACCTAAAGGGAATGGCCAAGACAGACACCTATGGAGAAGGTACCTTCAACATGAATGACTCTTCGTGGCAGTACCATCAGATTATCATAAATTTATGCTATTAATCATTTAAAGTCATTCCCCTACCAACTTGTTGGTCAGAGCAGAGTCACATTCACCAAGAAACATTCTGGTATCATTTAACTTGCCCTGTGGCTTTCCTTCACAGAATCTAGATGGGTAGTTGTTCTCCCTTTGACAGGTTTTAAATCTGCAAACCTGAAGCCCAGACTTTGGGCTAGTGATTCGCCAAGGGGATAGCACAGTAAAGATACTCAGTTACACAAATTTAATGGTCCTGGTGTAAGAATTATTTATCCTAAATGCACCCTAAGAAGGTATAGGGTATAAGGTTAGTATAGGGTAAAAGGTAACTGAAGCATTAAAAAAATGCTTTCGAGGAATAAATACCATGACTTAGGACTGCAGAGAGGCCAGAGGTTAGTGAGATTCTTGGGGAAAAAAAGTCATAGCAATAGGAATCAGTGGAAAAAGGGAGGCATTCTGGGGATCTTATAGGTTAAAGCAGGCATCCTCAAACTATGGACCGCGGGCCACATGCGGGTGTCTTTGCCCATTTGTTTTTTTTACTTCAAGATATGTGCAGTGTGCATAGGAATTTGTTCATAGTTTTTTTTAAACTCTAGTCCAGCCGTCCAGTGGTCTGAGGGACAGTGAACTGGCCCCATTTAAAAAGTCTGAGGACCCCCCCCCTTGGTAAAGAGACACAAGTCACAGATCTAGCTCAAGGGAGTAAGTTTTTAAACTTACAGCCATTGATGCGAAGAATTCTATTTGAGCCTGATCCTTTCCAACAGCTCCTCCATCTGGAAGTCTTAAGTAGCATTGTGCACAGTTAGCAATGTTTTTTAATAAAATTCTCATAAAAATGAGAATACTGGGTGTGTCTCTGATCAGACCCATACCAGTCTATTCTTTATCATGCAGCAATCTAAAATGAAAGCAGAGTACTTTCTAAATGTGTTTAGCTGGAAATCTTGATAAAGTGTCAAATACTTAGACACACTTAATTCTAATGTAAATTCATATGTACTGTTTAAAAAAAGCAATATTCTAGTAATATCCACCACATAAATGAGAACCTTTTTCTCACAGTGCTTCTCAAGGGGCTGGGGTGGGGTTAAGCTCAACTAAGTGTTGCCCAACACTAAAGCCAACAAAGAGCAGTTGTCTTGGGTTTTGGTGAAAGAGAAAATCTGGGGAATATTCCTAAGCAGCTAAACATGGAAATCAGCACAGCTATTAAGAATGTTCCTGGGCCGGGCGCGGTGGCGCACGCCTGTAATCCTAGCTCTCTGGGAGGCCGAGGTGGGCGGATCGTTTGAGCTCAGGAGTTCGAGACCAGCCTGAGCAAGAGCGAGACCCCATCTCTACTATAAGTAGAAAGAAATTAATTGGCCAACTAATACATATAGAAAAAAAAATTAGCCGGGCATGGTGGCGCATGCCTGTAGTCCCAGCTACTTGAGAGGCTGAGGCAGCAGGATTGCTTGAGCCCAGGAGTTTGAGGTTGCTGTGAGCTAGGCTGACGCCACGGCACTCACTCTAGCCTGGGCAATAAAGTGAGACTGTCTCAAAAAAAAAAAAAAAAAAATGTTCCTGATACGTTCAAGAGAGAGAGAGTGTAACTAAATGTGATTGAAGTGTGTGTTGTAATAGTCAAGACTTCTGACGGCCCACAACTCTTGTAACGCATTCCAGATGTTTTAATCATCAGCTCAATTAAACAGGTTAATTGTAAAAGGGAAAAAGAGCCAATGAAAGATATCTATACAAATCAGTTGGAATTCTTAGCTGCAGAGGTGGACACAGAAATTATTTCCAGAAGTTACAAACATTCACATGCTGCCTTTTAGTGTTGCATCAGACTTAGAGAAATGATACAAAATTTTCAGTGATGTCTTTTCCCTATATACTCTTTCAAACTATCAAAGTTTTAACGTCATTGTGTTGCTTTAAAACAAGAGGACATTGGGTATTTTAGAACAAGTAATCAACATTCCTTTTCCTCTCTTTGCATTTAATATTCCCCATAAGAATTTTTTTTTAGTGTACTTAGCAGAACAAGTAAATTAGGAACGTAAAGGGAATTTTAATTCTCCTTCCCTTACCATTCCTGCAATATTTCACAGGGTATACATGATCATTTACTATGAGAGAAAGACAGTTTGATAAAATCAATCATAGTTTTTAATATTCTGTGTTTACAACACTCCTAAAGGTTTAGCATTACTTTTTTAAAAGGGGGAAGAAAAAATAGGTACTTAGAACATTTTTATCCTTTACAACAAAAAATAGTTTAAATAAATATTAGTAACTTTACCAGAAAGTAGACTATGACTTTTATCAGTTAATGCTGAGCATTTAAATTTTTCTGCCAGTAACAATTATGTTTACATATATGATTATAATAATCAATGATTTCAGTGATTCTTATCATTGTATTTTTTAAAATATATCTGCCCTTAACTGATCTAATATTGAAGGAGTTTTAAGCATATGCTGAGTCGGCCTTTAAATTCTTCCAAGAATTAGTGGTAAAGACTGTGATCCCAATAGGGTTTCTTAAAGTTATTCAGAATAACTTATGATATTAGTTTAAGGCAATCTGAATAACAGTGCAGGGTTTGCTTCAGTGTAGAATTTTCCCTGACAAGTAACTATTTTATATGGTACATGACCCAAATTTACCCACGTACTGAAAGGCAAGACTCTTATTATGTGGGATTATGCAGGCTAAAGATATTCTATAAAAATGAAAATACCCAATCATGACCCATTTGAAACCTGAGATCCCAATTTTAAATACCACCAAAATAGAAGCAGATTTGATCTCTGTGAAATCAATGCCCAGAGAGCAATTATTCCTGAAGAAAAATGGTAAGAGTCATCTGAAATGAGTTGTATCATGTAGGCAGGACTTATTAATGTATGTTCCTTTTCATTTGCCCTTCCCTCTGTCTCGAGGTGAGATTTCCTAGGCAGAGCAGAAAGATACTTCCTTTAGAACCTTATCTCTGTTTTGTAGAAAACCAGAGCATTTGACCACCCTACAGGCGGTTTTATGGCTCCGGAATGTATACAGTGGAGGTTTTAGAATGGCACTTCTGGTCGGGGAGGTAGGATTTCATAACATGAAACTTATGACTTATAAGCAATTGTGTGGAACATGCCCTTTACATGGCTAAGAGACAGGTGTGTCATATTACAATATTTTAAATGTGCAGTTTCCAAAAGGCTGTTTATAGAGCTATTTAAAAATAAAGGACATTTTAAATATGGTTGGAGATTATAGAAAAAATTATTACAGAAAAAAATTATTCCACAGTCTTGGCTCAAGGGCTTAGGACATTATTAATGCCCGTTTTAGAATCTCTTATTTTCTCCTTGACTATAAAGAATGTTCATCAAGTTGGGAAAGGTATAGTCTTGTTGTACTCCTGAGGTAATGGATATTAGATTTCACTGGGCTGAAAAAACTATGCAAAATCTCTGAATATAGCAGAGGTGGTTTAATAGTATAAGTCACCTACATTTTTAACATCATTAATTTGTTACCATTGAATTGTACACATTAGTGCCCTACTGAAAGGAAGTATCAGACTTTTGGCACAACTTAAGAGATTCTTTGAGGCACGATCTGGACCTTAAAAAACTCTAAAGAGCCAGTTACCTCACAGTCTGTTGATATTCCTTTTCATTTTAACTTTCAACATTGGAGTTGCAATTAGCTTTCTAGATGTTAGGAGTCACCAATGTGGAGCTCAGGATCGGAGTGACCTGAAGAGGTATGGATTTGAGGAATACTTTAGTCCAAAAGCCTTAAACTATTAGACCATATATTCATTCTATACTTGTAAAGTGAATTATGCATAAATTCTGTGCAAACTGCAACATATATTGCAATAACATTCTCAAGAAAAAACCCTAGTATACTTTAGCATTATTATTTAAGTTATATAAAATATATCTTTATAAAAGTACAGATTTTCTTTAAAAAGTTTAAATTATACCCACTGAAACAGCCAGGCTCACTTTTTAGTACTAAAATAAGAGTTTATCAAATCTAAATTATTGCTTAGTCCTATGGAGCCATTAGAAACCTGTAACAAAAAAAATCAAGTCCTATTTCTTAAGGAAAGTGCCCTAAAAATTCAGCTGTCAAAAAGTTTGTCTTTCTGAAGCTTTTCAAGGAAATCATCCATGAAACTGTTAACTGATGCTACCCATGGCTTGGTTTGTCAGGATCCAAAGTTGAGTCTTGTTGCAAAGTTCCTGCTTGTGCCAGGAAGCTGTTAGTTTGTTGTCCCCAGTCATAGTAGTCCGGAGCAAAACTTAAAAAGAAAAAAAAATTTCAGTAACTTGAAACATTATACTATGTATGACATGTCTAGTTTAAGTAGGTAGAGTTGGGATTTTATGTAAACTATAGACAATTTCAAAGTTCTTTAAAGTAGCTTCTCGAAGTCTATTTTCCCACCAAACAGTGCTATGCCCAGTGATAGAAACCCATCCACTAAACTCTACTGAAACTCTTTAAAGCCCAGAAGTATAGTATTACCAGAACCTTAAACCAGTCACTATGTATGAGATTTTATTGTTTGCTTTTTTACAGCAAATTATATCTGAATCCTAACATGGAGTATAGCTCACAACCTATATGTCTTTGGACAAATAACTTCTGTGCCTTAATTTCTTCTTCTGTAGAATAGGACTGATAGCCCCTACAATAGCCCAACAATGCAGTTACTAAGTCAGTTAATACCTATAAAGGGCTTAGAACAATATCTATTAATAACATATAGTCAGTACTCAACACATGTAAGTTATTTTCAATATTATTTTCCCTATGTAGTGGAAAGGGAGTTCTTTTCTTCCCCCATATAGACAGGACACCCTCAGCTCTAAGTCATTTCTGGCAAGTGAAGGGTTAGGGTTACTCTGGCAGAGTGTGGTTTTAAAGGGGCAAAATAATTAATAGGAAATGGAATAACTGGATAAGAGAAGACTTTTAGGGAAGAGGTGAAGCTCAGAATCTGAGTGGCCTGAAGGACAACTTTTGACCTCAAAGAGTCCTCCTTGTACCTTGGCTCACTTCCAGATTATGTTCGTTACATCTGCAGGCCCTAGGGATTGGTCCACTTTCTTCTTTCTCTCAGCCACCACCTTTTACTCTCTCCAACCAGGATGTCTCTCCTCCCTGATCCACTAAGAAAACAAGGTATTCTCTCAGCTTTTCTTCACTTCTCCTGTCCCTAAAGCAAGGGCTCTTTTCAGAGCCCTTTAAAGGTTTTGTAATGACTTTTACAGTTAGTAATAAGGAGTAAAAAAGTATCACCCCAGAGGGGAAAAATGTTAAAATATTAATGATGAGGCTTTAATTCCCTAAGGACTGCATAAGGTAAAAGTTTTCACTTCTAAGAAGCTCCCCTTTCCCACGAACAGGATGGGGGTCTCGGGATGACAAGTAAAGAGGAGAGGTATGCTTCTACATATGCTGGTTTGAATTCTTATTAATTACTTGCCCTATCCAAAATATTCTGAGCCAAATCTGCAAGTGGATATTCAAGAAAGGAGACTCTTCCTATTAAAACTCACAAGCTAGTATAACATAAGCATAGGTGAAACCAGGAGACAGGGTACTGAGATACATACAGACTCTTCACATAGAGCACAGATTTGAACAAGATTGCCTGAGTTGGAATCCCAGCCTGACCCCTTACTAACTGTGTGACTTTGGACAAATCACCTAAACTTCAGATGCCTGTTTCATCTGTAATATGAAGCCAATAACAGTACTGACCTTACAGAATTGTTGTGAAGACAAAATGAGTTGACACTTGTGAATCTCTTAGAACAGTATCTGATACATAGTAGAGACTGTTTATTAAATAAATATTTGTCTAAATTAAGACCAAAATAAATACCTTCCACTTAAATGAAATTTTCAATTAAGAATTCACATCCTTCAAATTTGAAAATTTGGCCCTTATAAGGTATAATTTATTCTAATAAATGAATATTATTCAGTTTACTTTCTGGCTTTTGAATGTGTGATTAAAGACATCTGCCTGGATATCCCAAATCATGTTCCACTGAGTGATTCCATGGTCAAGGGCTATATTTCCCTCTTACAGCTTCAGAGTGTACATTAGTATATTATAGGGCTTTAAGAAATCCTGCAATTTTTTAAAAAGTTTATTTTCTTTTTAAATCATTTCCATTTGCACAGCATGGCTATTAAGGGAATTGTGTTCAATGAAATACTGTTTAGGAAACACTACTGTATATGATAATGCTTTGAGGCTTTTAAAGTTTTGATGTCAGTCCTTTCTCAGTCCTGAATGTTTACATAAGTAAAATGATCTGCTACTACTGGTACCCAGTCCTACACTGCCTCCAACTGCATGGTTTCTATGCAGCATTTTCTTTTAGTTTGAATTCATTTCATTGGTGCAGCCCTTCCCTCCTAATGAGGCCTCTCTGACATAAACTAAGGTCTTACCTTCCCTGAAGTCCTTGAGGGGCAATATTCCAGGCAAGGTCGTCATCACTGTCATATCTTCGAGGGTTGTCAAAGAAGTAAGATCTGGGACTGAATCCATGGCTGGGAACCATTCCAGGGTTGGTCTAGAAAGACAAGTAATCATTCAGCATACTTCCAGACACTGTGCCTCGCACGAGGGATAGATAAATAAGATCTCTTTCTTGCCAGATGTGGTGGCTCATGCCTATAATCCCAGTAACTCAAAAGGCAGAGGCGGGAGGATTGCTTATTTGAGGCCAGGAGTTCGAAACCAGCCTAGGTAACACAGAGATCCCATCTCTTCCAAAAATACTAAGAAAAAATGAGCCAGATGTGGTGGCACATGCCTTTATCCCAGCTATTTGGGAGGCTGAGGCAGGAGGATCACTTGACCCCAGGAATTCACTGCTGCAGTGAGCTGTGTTCACACCACTGCACTCCAGCCTGGTAAACAGAGTGAAGTCCCATCTCTTTAAAAAACAAAACAAAACAAAACAATTCTTTCTTGCAGGAGACTGGAAATGTTCAACTCATCTGAACAAAGGCTGCACCTGTTCAGCTGGAGTATTCACTTTGGTTGTTTTTATGTTTAGGAGGGATTAACTTTTCCTTTTATCAGTGTGGACAAAATCTTCTATCAGAGTCTTGCATGCAACAATGAATCCTCATTGTTTCAATCCCTTATTGAAAAACTAGCTACATATGACTGGCTAAAAAAAAGAAAGAAAGAAAAACTAAACAATGCCCAGATTAGCCAGAGTAAACAGACCAATTTGGATATAAATTTGTATAATCATGTGAGCTATTCCTAACAAAATAAGAAGCATTAATGATGAAATCATTTTGGGAAGGTTTCTCATCCCATTTCCATATCCTACCTCTATAAATCATTTCATCCTGTTTCTATCCCCAAACTGAGTTCACCTCAAAAAATTTCAAATGACTGGCCTCAAGTAGATCCTAGAGGTTACTGTCAATTTTTAAGATCATACTTGCCCTGGGACAACTGTTGTGATTTGAAAAGCTGCCTCTACTAGCACCTTCTAAAAAAAAGTCCTCTTTGTCAGGAAAGATTTCAGAGACTGGATTATATGGCAGACTAAATCTGGCATACGGTTTGAAATCTTTATGCATACCGTTAGTAGACTACTTAAAAGTTAATAGAGTATAAAATGAAGTGGTCACATGATAGATATATCTGTGAATTCCTGCTTTTCTAAGACTAATCTAGCCATAAGGAGCAAAGTGGAGTTTATACAAGTTGCGATGTCTTAAAATTTACTATTTTTAACAGTTCAAGAATGTTGATGAGCTACATGCGAAAGAATGAAGTTGGACCTTTATCTCATACCATATACAAAAAATAACTCAAAATGGATCAAAGACCTAAATGTAAGAGCAAAAATTATAATATTCTTAGAAGAAAATATAGGGGCAAGTTTTCAGGGGTAAATGCAGATGCTCCATGACTTACAATGGGGTTACATCATTGTAAGTTGAAAATGCATACTTTTGAGGTACAGTTCCCAACTCCCGCATCCCCCCCGCCAGGCATCGGACTGGTACTGGTCCCTGTGGCCTGTTAGGGACCTGGTCAAAGAGCTCTCTGCCCCCCACCCCCTGGTCTGTGGAAAAAGTGTCTTCCATGAAAGTTAGGAGTTGGGGCAGGACACAAAGCAGGTGGTGAGTGGCAGGCAGGGAGTGTATTTACAGCATCACCACCTGAGCTCCGCCCACCCCCCCATCCATGGAAAAACTGTCTTCCATGAAACCCATCCCTGGTGCCAAAAGGTTGGGGACCGCTGCTTTAGAGGTTCAGTTGTTTACCCCTGTGACGCATGGCTGACTGGGAGCTGTGGCTCACTGCCCATGCATCTCCAGAGAGTATCACACCCCATATCACTAGCTTGGGGAAAGATAAAAATTCAAAATTTGATGTCCAGATTCTGCTGTATTGCTTTCACACCATGGTAAAGTTGAAAATTACTAAGCCAAAACACTAAGTTGGGGACCATCTGTGTAAGGTTTTGGCAAAGGATTCTTATATGTGATACCAAAGGCATGAGCAACAAAAAGTAAGATGAACTTCATCAAAATTAAAAACTTCTGTGCCTCAAAGGATACCATCAAGAAAGTGGAAAGGCAGCCTACAGAATGAGAAAAAAAGATTTGCAATTATATACCTGACAAAGGACTTATCGTATATCTAAAAATATTAATATATAAAGAATTCCTACAACTCAATAACAAAGATAAATAACCCAATTTAAAAGTGGGCAAAGGACGTGAACAGACATTTCTCCAAGTATGTACAAATAGCCAATAAGCATGCAAAAAGATGCCCAGCATCCTTAGTCATCAGAGAAATCCCAATCAGAAGCCAAAATGAAATATCATTTAATACCAATTAGGATATCTAGAGTCAAAAAGAGAGATAATAACAAGTGTTGGGGAGGATGTGGAAGAATCAGAACCTTCATGCAATGTTGGTGGGAATGCAAAGTGGTACAGCCTCTGGAATATAGTCTGGCAGTTTTTTAAAAAGTTAAACATAGAATTACTCTACTCCTAGGTGTATACCCAAGAGAAATGAAAGCATATGTTCACATGGCAACTTGCACACAAATGTTTATAGTCACCTTATTCATAATAACTAAAAGGTGGAAATAACCCACCTTGTGGGTCCATCAAGAAACTTGAGATGATAAAAAGGATACATTTAAGAAAAACCTAAAATCTATAAAAACTCAGTGATGTCCATCAATGGATAAAGGAATAAGCAAAATGTGGATGTTATTTGGCCATAAAAGGGTATGAAGTACTATCTCATGTTACAACATGGATGAACCCTGAAATCATGCTAAGTGAAAGAAGCCAGTCACAAAACCACATACTAGCTGATTCAATTCTAGAATAGGGAAATCTAGGCCCAGGGGTGAACCTGGGGCAGAGAGGGAATGGGGAATGATAGATAAGGGTATGGGGTTTCCTTCTGAGATGATGAAAATGCTCTAGAAGTGGCTGTGGTGATTGATGGTTTCACGTACCTGAATATAACAAAAACCACTGAATTACACATAAGAACGAGGCGCATTATATGAATTATATCTCAATGAAGTTGTTTAAGAAAAAGAGTATGATACCAACAGAGATCTTCAAACTTAACAGCACATACAACTTACTTAGAGTGCTTATTAAAAATGTGGGCTCCCAGAACCTGCGCCAGAGATTCTGATCTGGGTCTTGATGGTGACCTAAGAATCTGCACTTGCACCAAGAGCCCGTGGAACTCTGCTACAGATGGTGAAGAGACATCCTGAGTACACTGTTACATAGGCTCTGATGTCTGGCTCGAATGAGGCCACATTTAGAGACTTCTTGTACCAAATGAATTCTGGATACAAATGGTAGATAACATTTAAAGAAATGTTTAACACCTGCAGTGTGCTCTTTTAAAATAGGTAAGTATAAATTAAATTATCTATTTCCCCAAAAAGAGTATTAGACTGTTTTTTCTCTATGTAATTACAGAAATTATATAGATAGTAACAGGATTAAATCATCTGTATTAGGAATTCAGTTTCCTCTCAAAACCTTATGATGCCAGGGAGAGACACGGTGTGGCATAGTGATTAAAATCATGGACTCTGGAGTCAGACTGCTTGGTTTGAAGCCTGGCTTTGTCTCCCCTCCAGCCATGTGAACTTGAGCCTCCATTTCCTCATTTAAGAAAAGAGTACAATAACAGTTTCTACCTTATAGGTTAATTTGTGGATTAAGGAATGAAAAAAAAAAGTATATATATATAGTTAGTTGAGTCAGAGTCTCACTCTGTTGCCCAGGCTAGAGTGCCATGGCATCAACCTAGCTCACAGCAACGTCAAACTCCTGGGCTCAAGCAATCCTACTGCCTCAGCCTCCCATGTAGCTGGAACTACAGGCATGCGCCACACCATGCCTGGCTAATATTTTTTTGAATATATATATTTTAGTTGGCCAATTAATTTCTTTCTATTTTTAGTAGAGACAGGGTCTCGCTCTTGCTCAGGCTGGTTTTGAACTCCTGACCTTGAGTGATCCTCCCGCCTTGGCCTCCCACAGTGCTAGGATTACAGGTGTGAGCCACCTTGCCCGGCCTAAAGAATTTATCTAAAGTGTTTAGAACAATGCCTAGCATATGTAAGTGCTATATAATTGTTAGCTATGTTTACCAAATTCTGTATGTAACCATGGCATTAACTCTGGTAGTCTTGGCTAAGGATATTTTATAAACACCAGTGCATCAAGCCAAATTTGTCAACTCAGATTACCTGCTAATGAGTTACTTCATGAGCACAACACAAAAATGAAAAAATGTTTTTTCTATTTATGATTATGCATCCTTCATATTGAATATACACTATCATGATAAATTAGGAGATAATGTCATTTAGGGCAAAAGAATCATTTTAATTCACTAATATGTTACTGTAGATGAGCAGTTATCAATGTGGTCAACTGGGCCCTTGGAGGTCCCTGCGATCCTTTCAGGTCATAACTGTTTTCATAATTAGTATATTAAGCTGTTATTTGCTTTTTTAATGGTGTCAACATTTGCAGGAAATGGTGCAAAAGCAGTGGTGAGTAAAACTGCTACTTAGCACATATGTATGGAAGCAGGGCCACCAGCTGCACCAGCAGTTACCGTGTTCCTCACCTCCACATACACTTAAAAAAAAAAGTTTCACTTAATATGCTTGCTGAAGTAGTAAAATAAATTTTATTAAGTCTCAATCCTTGAGCACATCTTTTTAATATTCTGTGTCACAAAATGGGAAGTGTGCATAATTCACTTCTGCTGCGGGATGGTTGTCTTGAGGAAAAGAGTTTCTACAACTGCTCAAGTTTTAGCTACTTTTTTCATGCAACTTCATTTTTGGGTGACAACTCAGACAAACCAAGGTTATTCAGACTTGGGTATTTGGCAGACATTGTCTCGAAAGTGAATGAAGTGAGCTGTCATTTCAAGGAAAGCAACTGGCAGTATTTGTCATCACAATAGAATTTGAGCTTTGAGAAAAAAAGATTTGGAAAACTTATATTTCCTACCTTGACAGCTTCCCAATAATTAAAGACTTTTCTGAGATCAGTGGTGATATTAATGAATGAGGTTTTTTTTTTTGGTTTTACATAATGAAAACTGTTAACATTTGGAATATCTACAGAACTTAGTAAACCAGTATTTTCCAAATGACCAGTGCATGATATTCCAAAACGATGCAGGGGTAAAAGATCCAAAGTGTAGGATAAACCAATGGATTTTAACATAGCAAACAATCTGCAAAGTTCATTGATACGGTGTTAGATTCCATATTGCAGCTAACTTTTAAGCCACACTTGTTGAGTTTGACTATAGTGTCAAAGAAGAGTATTTGCAAATATGTTAAAAGGCTATTAAAATCTTTTTTGCAACTATATGAAGAAAATCAAGTCTCACAGAGATACAACTCATAATATCCACAACGACATTCACAACAAATTGAATGCAGAAGCAGATGTGAGAATCCAGCTCTTTTCTCTTAGGCCAAACATTAAAAATGATTTACAAAATTTTAAAACAATATTACTCTTCTCATTTAGTTTGCTTTAGAAAATGTAGTGATTTTTCCTAAAAATTTTTATTCTAACATACAGTGAGTTTACTATTTTAATTAATGAATATTTTTAAAATTTCTGTTTTAACTTCTAATGTGATACTACACCCACACATCCTCCAAACAAAAGCTTTCTGGGGTAGGTCCTCAGTAATTTAAGAGTGTAAAGTGTCCTAAGACCAGAAACTTTGAGAACCACTGCTCTCAATAATACCCTAAACAGTAGATACTTTTGAACACAATATCCTGTATACATAAGAGTGCATTCAGAATGACGTGTTTCCCTGGATAATGAGATATGAGAGTACAGCTTAGACTATCCATATTCTATATTTAATAAAATAGTACTTTGAGCAATCTCACATTAGCCTTTCACCCCTTAGGATTCAGATATATTAATAAAATCTCTCCTTCAGACTGCCTTGGTTTAGGGCATGTAGTTCCTAAGAGCACTGGAATAATGAAACACTAGATAATGAAAACCAGGAAGTGGTAACAACAACAAAAAGTACCTGGAGAACCCAGGTGAAGCCTCAGCAAACACTGAGAGTTTTGCTTAGGCGACTCCTCACCTTTCTCTTGTTCAAACAACATTCCCAGATAACTTCTTGTCATCTTCAGAGAAGGAAGAACAACGAGGCAACAGGAGTCAACCTAGAATCTGCTGCCTACCTTTCAAAAGTTTCTTTGCCCAAGAGGAGGAGGTATTTAGGGCCTGACTTTACAGAAGCCTACGGTACAAGCAAAGGTCAGATAAAGTGCAGACCCACCATAAATCCTGCTATCTAAAGAACCTGCTAGATTTCATCCTGGCTGCGGCCTGAGCCGCTGCTATTCGAGGGCCCGCTGGTCAGACTGTGCTTCACCCCTCCTCCCAACCCTGCTTCATTTTTTCCACACCTGGCTCATTAGTGGCTATCCAGAGATAATTAAGAAAAAACAAAACACAATTCAGTTATTGTCTGGGTATTAAGTAAGAACTGTGAATTACTTGTGGAAGTCACTTGTCTATGCTTTCCTTACCACCTAGCTCTTTGCTCACATTCCCTCAACTCTACTTGCAATACTTTTTTCTGGGTTTCGTAGATCGGTATATCAAAAATCTACCGCTAGTTTGCGTGGCTGGAATAATTTACGGTGCAGGGCTCCTAGGAGCTTTCTCACTCCACCCGGCTTTGCATTTTCTGTCCTCCCCCATAAAGACATTTATACAAGGTTGGTTGAACAGAAATGTGACCAAACTAGGGGAGTGGCTTTAGCATTCTTCACAGTGATGTTTTTATTTCCTTATCCTTCCATTCCCTAATCACCATCTGGCGTACTACACAGGTGAAGAACTGAATTGTCACTCTCTGTTTTCCTTTGCTAAAAGAAAAGCTTACACACTGGGTTCACAGCAAGTCAAGGATCAAATACAAGCAAGGCTGTGTTGCATTAAAGCCAGGCATCCTCAAACTATGGTCTGCGGGCCACATGCGGGTGTTTTTGCCCGTCTGTTTTTTTACTTCAAAATAAGATATATGCGGTCTGCATAGGAATTTGTTCATAGTTTTTTTTTAAACTATAGTCCGGCCCTCCAACGGTCTGAGGGACAGTGAACTAGCCCCCTGTTTAAAAAGTTTGAGGACCCTTGCATTAAGCAGTTTATCACGTTCCCCAGGCCCCGAGATGCAACTTACCTTCATTTCTTTGTAAAATAAAGCTAAACTGGAAAAACACATTCTCTCTCAAAAGAGAACTACGGGGAAGTCTCAATGAAAAAGCCAAGGGATCTTTTTTATATCACTTTTACACGTGGAAGAGGCTTTCTCCTCCATTGAAAAGCTAAGAAAAAGTTCTAAAGTTGCAGGTTTCGTGATGAGAATTAGGAGATACTTTCTGAAAATATAAAATGGTTTACTTACAAGGTCCTTGGCGGGATTTCGAACTCGGAAGAAGTACACTACTAAGGTGGTAGGTAAGAGTTCCCAAACAAAAAGCACCACTCCAAACAGCACGTAGCCGGCGTCCCCCAGCTGATTCTTCAAGTCTGCCTGTGAGAGGGAGAAAAGGAAAGTCACTATGCCTAGGGCAGAGGAAAGAAATCTGGTAGATTCTTTCTAGTGTGAACAGAAAATAATCCCAATACTACAGTATAATTCCTTTCCCCTGAAATGTGCATACTGAAATCAAATAGTGACAGTCCTAACCTGGGGGCGGGGAGGGAGGTATTTAAAACATAAGGGGGAGATGATTATCTTCAAAATATTCACAGACAAGAGACTCCCAATCTCTGCTGTTTTAAAACTTCATCCTTCAAAACTGTTCCTTATGTCCAAATGAACTCTCACTTAAATCTAAGCTGATTTTCAACGATCGAACAGGGAGAACGTCATATTGCTACCTTCTAAACTCTTGAGAGCAGCGTGTAACTTTTACCCCCTTAGTCCCATCTCTAGGATAAACATGTCAGTTTTCAAACTTTTCTTCACATAAACCGTTATCCTGCTCTTTACCCTTTAAAGCTTTTTGCAGGCTAGCTTGTCTGGAAAAAAAATCCCCAGAGTCCAGTGTTTGGCTTCTGGCCCAGGGAGATGGCCGAACGGGGCCCAGTGAGGCGGTGTTCACCTTCTCCCTTCAGAACAGATAAGAGGTATGCAAGGAGAGTGCACAGTGCAGTTTGGACAGCCCCATCAGAAAGGCCAGCATTTCAAAGAAAGATAATGCACCAAAATCGAGCCATAAAGGGGCCAATTACCTAAATTTAATCTTTTTGCCCTCTCTATTAGAACATATTTAAAGTACAGTAACCAAAACTACTCATGCTACTCTTCAGAAAGATTACTGTCAACCTTTGCATCTCCTATTTCATCTATATTACTGTGTGTCTCAGTACTACGTTCTTTTTCCACTGTGCACAAATAACGTGTGCAACTTTTACCATTTCTTTTGCTTGTTCCAAAATCAATTTTAAAGGCAATGCACAGGTCTAGATAGCCATAAATAAATATCTCCTATAAACAAAAGAATTTAAAAACCATGATCATATTTTAAATCCATTGTAAGTTCTTAATTGAAAGAAAAATTGAAATAATTATTTTGTTAAAACCAAATCTTCGTTGTCTAATGAGCACATTAAACAAATGGGTGTTTCCATGTCAGAAGATGAAAAAGTTCTAGATGGTCATCATGGTTGTGCAACTGTGTGGTTGCATTTAATGCCACTGAACTGTACAATTAAAGATGGTTAAAATAGTGTTATATATGTTTTACTACAATAAAAACCCAATCCTTTGTGTATTATAAGTAAGGTCTCTAATGGATCATTGTTTAAAGTTTAGATTTTTATGTGTTTGATTTTCTCAAAACATGGCACACCCTTAGCAGTGCCTTACCCCAACTTCCCCCCATCCTGTATGTGGGGTATTGGTTTGGGTTGGGGATTGCCATTTGTTACTGTTGCTGTTTTATCCTTTCTAATCATAACACCTTACCTGTGTCTCCTGTGAATGTCACCCTGACCTCACAGGTTTAGCTATCACGGTCATTTTAGTCTTTCTTCCACATTCTTAATTCAGCTCAGGTTTTGAGCACTGTTGAGATTTTAGAAGTGGATTTATTTGTAGTTAGGTATTGAATATTTTTCCAGAAAAATAAGGAAGCTTTGCAAGTCAATCCAATAGGGATCCGATCCCATTAGGGAAGTTGTGTTGTTTACTTCAGTGGCTTGTCTGCATGTCACTTTTCTGCAGTGGACAGTAAACTCCCACTGGGCAGGGAACAAATCTGTTCATTTTTGTATCTGCAGCACTTTGCACAGTGCCTGAGACAAAAACCCGATATTTGTCAAATGAGCAAATGCTAGCTTATTCTCATTCTTTTTTATTTTGAGCTTTTGTGAGCATGACATTTCACTACCTTGGTTTATCTGCTTTATAATCCATGCATTTATATAGTGTATTTTTAAAAAATAAAGAGTATCAAAGAGTACCATATTGAGGCCACTGGTACAATGAGCTTTTACTAAAACTGTAATAGTCTTAGTCACTTTTGTCTGTATTTTCTCAAATGCTGTGTACATGCTCCATAAAAAACAAAAAACAAAAAACAAAAAAAAAAAACTCCAGGCGCGGAGGCTCACACCTGTAATCTAGTACTTTGGGAGGCCAAGGCAGGTAGATCGCTCAAGGTCAGGAGTTCAAAACCAGCCTGAGCAAGAGTGAGACCCTGTCTCTACTAAAAATAGAAACAAATTAATTGGCCGACTAAAAATATATAGAAAAAAAAATTTGACTGGTATGGTGGCACATGCCTGTAGTCTCAGCTACTTGGGAGGCTGAGGCAGGAGGATTGCTTGAGCCCAGGAACTTGAGGTTGTTGTGAGCTAGGTTGATGCCATGGCCCTCTAGCCCGGGCAACAGAGTGAGACTCTGTCTCAAATAAAAATAACAAAAAAAAAAACAACAAAAAAACCTCTGATCACTTCATAGTTCTGTATTTTCTGAAACCTAAATACAATTTGGCTAACCTTTGCAAATTTCACTCTTTAATCATACTACCTTACATTTATATGCAAGCACTTTAAAAAAAATGTAAGTGCTGCTTGACAAAAGCCCCAAGAAGTGGAAAGAAGCATGTATGTGCACATATGTGTGTGTGTGTACACACACATCTCTCAGTTTTCTCAGAAGACACGTGAACAGGAACATGGCAGATGCTATGATCCCATTTAACAGAGGAGGATGCAGATACCACACAGGGCAGTGACCCTCAAGGTCACCTAGCTGTTCAGCAGCACAAACCAAGGAGTTTATTTATCCCTCTCTGCCACATGGAATGTTGAACAGCAAGTACACCTGGCCCTCCATATCCTCAGGTTCCTCATGCACAGATTCAACTACCCATGGATGAAAATACTAAAAAAACACTTTAAAAGGAGCAATATGACAAGTAAAACATAATACAAATAAAAAATGCCATATAACAACTATTTATATAGCATTCATGTTGTATTAGGTATTATAAATAATCTAGAGATGAGTTAAAGTATACGGGAGAATGTGCATAGGTTATATGCAAACACTGCACCCTTTTATATCAGGGGCTTGAGCACCTGCAGATTCTGGTGTCCCCGGGGGTCCTGGAACCAATGCCCGGAGGACACTGAGGGACAACTGTAGTCCCTGTTCTGGTAACACCCCCCCAGCGCACCCACTGACCTGGTCTGACACATTGTACCAGTCGTAATCAAAGGAATGGACGTTCTTGTTCTGAGAGAATGATAAGATGAACAGGTTGTAGCAGGCACGAGAGGTGTAAAGCAGTATCACGGTGACACCGATGGCGGTCACTTGACACACGGAGGAGCCCTGGAAAAGAGGGAGCAGGAGGGGTGGCCATTCCAGGTGCAGGACAGCAGCGCCTTCCCCGGACCCCGCCTGGTGTCGGCCCAGTAAGCCCTTGGGGACCCCAGAGGCTCTGCGGTCTCATCCGGTCTCCTGAGAGAGCCTCCGCCCTTGGGCCTCGAACCCCACTCCGAACCTCACCTCACCCACACTCCTTCCTAAAACTTCAAGTCATCTTCACATCGACCCCAGAACTCAGTTCAGAGATGCCTTTAACAAAGGGTTAAAATACGGGCCGTTTGCCCAAGGGCCTGGATTGTAAGTGCAAGAAAGCCAGATGGATTATTTTGTTAAGCCTCTAACTGCCCCTGCTCAGCTCCCAGAGGGTCCTCTCAGGTCAGGGGGACAAGTAAACAATCTCAGAGGGACAGTGCTGAGGCAGTGAGCACTTCCTCAAAACCCAGAGTCTTTGTGGCTGAGAATACAGGAGGCCCCGTGTGACAGTGGGCTTGGAATCACCCGGCAGTCGGTAGTATATGCCCTGCTTTATGAAGCTACCAATTTCCAAAGTCAGTTAAAAGACCCCTAGCTTGAAACAATAAACATGATCAAAAATCTCAAACGGATTTTTGAGTTTTGCTTTTGGAAGTCAGTCATTAACTAAACCCAACATAGTATTCTATTTTGCCAGTAGCGCTTTGCTAGCTTGTGTATATAACACTGGGGTGAGCTCGATGGTATATGGACAATCTATGATTCAACCCTTCCTGTTAAAAACTGCAGTTTTGTTGCTAAAGGCTTTGAATATCCCCTGTATGGGAGACAACAAAACAGAGAAAGTTGGGGCAAAAGCAAGTCTAAAATTCACCAAAATTTATAAACAAACAAACAAACAAAAAACCTATTCTGCTGCACTAACTTCAGGGAGTTCCAAGAGTCCAGCTAACTCACAGGATGCCCTTGATTGAGGCTTTGTATTTTTGAAGTTAAAGGACCAGACTTTAATTCCTGACACTACTAAAGACACAATATTGAGGGAGACAGAGCTGCCCCCAGTCTTCAGACCAAAGATTTATTATGGCCAGATGGGCCTCCTGACAAAGAAGGTGGCCACGGAGCTGTGTCACAGGCTGAATTCTGGAAGCAGAGGGGCTGGAGAAATCACTCGACCACTTCCCAACCAAGGCCAGAGAGGCGAAGCGTCTAGAGGTTGGGACCCCCAGCTCGAGAGCTGGGCAGTAGCTCCCCAGCCCCACTGTTCATGAGGCTTCTGGGCTCAGGTTCAAAATCTGTCAATTAAGGGAAAATCAGGGGATAGGGCCAATCAGAAGCACATTTTTCCCTTGGCATATCTGCCTGGTTACCCTTCTTTATAACTCTGGGGAAAGGGAGGGAGAAATGGAGATTTTATGTGGCCAGGCACAGAGTGAAGGGGAAGGAAGGGCCAGAGGCTCCCATCCTGCATCCTGTCTGTCTCTGTCTCTGGACGATCACCAGGAGGGGAGTGCTGTCCTGAACTCCAGCAGCGGTGCGTCTGCTAGGGAGACGCTGCTCGTGGGCACAGGCAGTCTGGGCACCAGCCTGGAGCAGCCTCCGAAGCGGCACGACTAGCTGGTGAAGACCAGAGACCCCAGCGCCAGACTTCTGGGTGTGAACCTCAGCTTCTACCTACTAGCTGTGTGACGTGGGGCAAGCTATTTGACTTCTTTGTGCCTTGGTTTCCTTATCTGTAAAGTGGGGATTAAAATACTACCTACTTCTGGAGAGTTGTGAGGATATATTGGTTTATATGCATAAACTAGTCAAGTGCTTATAGAAGTGCCTGGGCCCGGTGTGGTGGCTCGCACTTGTAACCTTTGCATTTGGGGAGAATCACTTGAGGCCAGGAGTTCAAGACCAGCCTGGGGCAACATAGTAAGACCTCGTCGCTACAAAAAATTAAAACACTATCTGGGCGTGGTGGCACATGCATGGACTCCCAGCTACTCGAGAAGCTGAGGCAGGAGGACCACTTGAGCCCAGGAGTTCAAGGTTGCCGTGAGCTATGATCACGGCCATTGTGCTCTAGTCTAAGTGACAGAGAGAGACCCTGTCTCCAAAAAAAAAAAAAAAAAAAAAAAAAAAAAGTGTCTGGAACACAGTCCACACTAGATATGTGTTTGCTATTAACGTTATTAGTACAATCAATGCCACTCATTCTTTAAAATGTAGGTTAAATCGCTGTATCTATAAACCAGAGACTCAACTCTCTGCTAATGCTACTGCACAACCAACGCACTTTAAGCCATCAGGAATGGAACTATCTCGCACACAAAGTTCAATGCACTACATTCCACCGTGCTGTGGCCACCACAGCACGGCTAATCATTGGCAACAGGTCAGGTGCAAAAGAGCTTGGCCGCCTCCTGTTTGCAAACCAGGAAACTACTCTTCAAACAAGTTTCCTGGAAGAGATCTTGGCCGCACTTCTGCCCTACCTTAGACTCCAAGTAGATGTTGGCCAAGGACATCTTGGAGATTTTGTAGAGACAGATGGAGAGAGAGACGGCGCACAGCACGAAGAGCGTGTCGTTAATGGCCACTCGCACGGAGACGATGACTTTCCTCTCCCCATCCCCCGTCTTCACCAGCACGGCACAGGTTAAATTCACCAACAGGAAAACGAGGCTGATGAAGAGCGAGGCCAGGTAGAGGGGCAACCTGGAAAGTACCAGAGAGAGAGAGAGAGAGATGTCAGGTGCCGTTCCCTGCACTTCCCCGTCAAGCTGGGAGGGCGCTGCGGCAGGTTCTGGTGAACCACCAGAGCAGACACACCAAAGACGACAAGATTTAAGAGCCTAGACTTTGGCATTAGACGTTCCTGGATTTGAATCATGAACTGACCACAAATCGTGCCTCTGGAAGGTCCTTTCTCGCTCTGAACCCCACTTTCGTGGTCCGTGGGAGGTTGCAAGGACTGAGAACTCGCAGGTGTTGGCTGGCGTGAGCACCCCGTGGATGCCACCTGCTCACGGGGACACGCTGGAGGGCAGCACGCCAGCCCCGAGTCAGGGTCACACGAGCGTCTCACAGTCCTGCACCGTTAGAGCGTGACTGGGGCAACGTGCAGCCCAAACTAAGACACTGAGTCTTAGTTTCATCACCTGGAAATAAGACTAAACAACAATGCCTACCTTGCAGGTTGCTGGTGAGATACTCCATTTGCACAGTGAGATAATATATGTGGTCTAGTGTATTTTACCCCCAAAAATCATTACTGGAGTCCAGGAGCATTCACCATTGGGTGAGGCTGTCGCTGTGATTAAAAACCTGCTGCAGCAACTGCCCATTGCTCAGCAGGTAACAAACTGTCCATCGCACCGGCCGCTTTTAACCCGCAGTTTCCCAGAGCTACACGCTTCCTAAGCGACCTGGGTAAAGGCCATATATAAAGCTGTCTCAGATGTATTAACACTGAAATGGACAGTTTTTCATGACAGTCCATATTATATGTACTTCAGGTAGACGCCGTTCAGCAGACGTACAAATAAGGACCGGCCTTGTCTGGCTCCAAAACAGACTGGTTTAATTTGAATACGTTGGCAGTTCAAGTCTGGGAGCAGAAAACCATCAAGCAGAAATTGTTTTGAAGCTAGACAGCGATGGTGTCTTCAAAAGCCACTGTGGACTAGGACTCGAGAAACCTGGATTCCAGCCCCAACCTGACATGCCACGGACGACGGGGGTTAGACAGGAGAGGGGGGGAGAGAAAGATGGGGGGGGGAAAGGCAGGCGAAGGTCACTGTCCCGCTGCAGCTGCGTTTCCTGCCCGCAGATGCCAGCGTGACATAACCCTCTGCTCACTCAAGCTAACTGGGATGGGATTTTATGCCTTGCAATTAATAATTTACTGTCCACTGGCATAGTCTCTCGTGCAATTTTCAGAGCCCGCATCCTACCAAAGGAACTTTCCCTACCTGGCTGCTGCTCGCCCTCCCAACAGCACCGCTGCAAAGGAGGCTTTGCTGCATACACACACACACACACACACGCACACGCACACACGCACACCCACACACGCACACGCTTCTCCAGCACCTGGCTTCCTGGTTCTCTGTATGTTCACTTCGCAGACTTGTCATAGTCTAGGTGGGCGATGGTGCTGCGGCCCCTCTCTCCCCACTGCAGGGCAGGGGCTCTGCGAACAGGTTTGAAGAGGGAGGGAAGGAAGGAAGAAGGAAGGAGTCAGCCCAAAAAGTGTTGCCTTAGATATCTGAGCAAGGACTGCCCTTTCATCTCCTATAACTGCTCTATCACAGCAGCTGCTAGAAATTCCCCTGGCAGGTGGGGACACAACCTGAGCCGGAGGAACGGCCCTGTTCCAGGCAGGGCGGAAGGTCTGCAGGTTCCTCCCTGCATAGCCTGTGCCGGGGCTGCTGCTCGTCAGCCTGTGTGGAGAACGAGGTGAAGACGGCACGGCCCAGGCCCCCAGCGGCGCAGGGTGGCAGGGAAGGTAGCACAGCATCGAACGTGTGCGCCTGGGAGGGACAAGGCGCAAGGACCGGACGTGCAGAAGGGGCCCGCCACCTGCAACCCGCCACCCGCGGGAGCCTGCAGTGTGACGTGGCCAGCGCCCCCTGGAGCTGGAGCCGGGCCGCGCGGCAGCAGGCAGCACAGTGAGGTCTGGGGGATTCCACATCAGGTGTCACCACTCACGCAAAGCTTTTCCAGCAGAAACAAGTTCCTTCTGGGAGAACATTAATGATTTGCCAAGGACAGGCTTTTTTCTGGGACACAGTCATGGTCAAGTCCCTTCACACCCACCTCCCGCCCTCCCAGCGTTGTGGGCCCTGACGTTCCCTCTGCACCTCCGACAGCTCCTGACCAGAATGCGGGCGCACCAGACAGGACCGCGGGGACACCAGACCAGACTGGACTGAGGGGACACAAGACCAGACCTCGGGGACATGAGACCGGACTGCGGGGACACCAGACCAGACTGGACTGCGGGGACACGAGACCAGACCTTGGGGACACGAGACCGGACCGCAGGGACACCAGACAGGTCTGCGGGGACACTAGACCAGACCGCAGGGACACCAGACCGGACAGTGGGGACACCAGACCAGACTAGACCGGGGGAACACCAAACCAGACCGGGGGGACACCAGACCAGACTGGACTGCGGGGACACAAGACCAGACTAGACCGCAGGGACACCAGACTGGACAGTGGGGACACCAGACCGGACCACGGGGACACCAGACCAGACTGGACTGCGGGGACACCAGACCAGCCTTCCTGTGTGTCCCCGGCCCCCAACCCCATGCTCGACGCCCCTGCCCTATCCTTTGATTCGAAGACACGTTCTTTCCTTCACATTTCAGGTCTCTACGGTCAGGGTCATCTTGCAACAGGGAACGTGGCGCACGTGCGGCAGGAGTCTATCTTCTCTCCCTGAAACCTGCTTGAAGCCCACGGCGTGCCCGGGCCGATGGGAGGGCAGGATCGGGAAACTACGAAGTCTGCTGGCGACCCTGGCTGAGCCCCTGACCAGGCCAAGCCCCACTCCCTCCTCTCGAGGGCTCCAGCTGGGCCTGGCTGTGGGATCTCCGAGAGACGCTGTGGAGCACTGAGTGCCGGGCTGTCCGGAAGTCGTTCTGGGTCTCACCTGTTCTCGGCCGTGACCTCACAGTGGTGGGGAATTGGGGGCCGTGCCGAGAGAAGAGACAAAGGCAGGGCCGTCTGGGAGTCACCAAAAATCTGCATTCTGGTTCCTAAATGCTCTGTTTTTACTGTTTTATTGTTATCTGCCATGCTTTTGTGCAGAGCACAAGCTGGAAACATCCAGAAGCCACTGGCGCAGCCCTCCTGTTTCTGGCCCCTTGCCGGCGTGCACACGCATTGTGCACGGTGACAGCAGCGGGCTTCCGGAGAAGGCACCGCGTGGCCACTTGTCTTTTCCAGCTGCTTCCTCACGGGTGTTGTCTGAAACCCAGCTGACCCTCGAACAACACAGGTTTGAACCTCTGCCACCCCTGAGACAGCAGGACCACCCCCCCCTCCTCCTCCTCCTCCGCCCACGCAACGGGAAGATGAGGACGACGGAGACCTTCATGGTGATCCACTTCCACTTAACGAACAGGAAATACATTTTCTCTCCCTTATGACTTTCTTAACGACATCTCCTTTTCTCTGGCTTACTTTATTGTAAGGATACGGCATACAATTCAGAAAACACACAACATAAGTAGGGGACTATTTATGTTCTTGGGAAGGCTCCGGTCAACGGCAGGCTATAAGCAAAATCCCAGGGGAGTCGAGAGTTACACGCGGATTCTGACTGGGCCTTGAGGTTGGTGGCCCGACCCCCGCGCTGTGCTCGAGGGTCAACTGTATAACTGAATTGTGGATGTGAACTCTTACTCTCCTTTCTTCATCATGAAAGCGATGCAAGGCTGCTGGTGGACAGTGGGAAAGTACAAAAAGGGTACAGGCGAGGAGACCGGCCGCCACAATGCCCCGTCCAGGGTGGCACTGCTGCAGGTAGTGAGTGGGGTGTGGCTCCCTGCCCTCCTTTTTCCCTTTCGGTTTCCGCACCATGGTCATCATCAGCCTCCACTCCACCCTCCTCCTTCCCTCACTTCTTCCTCACCTGCCCAGCGTGACCACGCAGAGGGTGTAAGAGGCAGGCAGAGCTGCAGCATCATGACAGCCTCTGGGCCACTCTGAACTGCGGTCTCCTCATCTCTCCAGTGGAGATGTGACTCCGTTCTTGCCTCAAAGAGCTCTTAGGAGAACTCAAGGGGACCCACACCTTCCTTTTCCGCTTTCTTTTCTTCCCCCCGTCCTCAACCTTCAGTGCCTCCATGTTTCACCCTAGCCTCTCCCTTTCTTCAACAACTTCTAGAAAAAGCCTTCGCCTCCTCCCATCGCCACGCACAGCCCTCAGCTCATCCCCCTGCTGACCCTGCGTTCTCTCAGGCCCCACTGCCTCCTCAGTGGCCTCCAAGTCCTCTCTTGGCCTCCATCCTTCCCAGTCTTCCTGGGGCTCACCGCCTTGGCCCTGGACAGCACCAGCTTCTCTTCCTCCTCCTCTTTCTCCAAAGGAAAGACATGCCTGGTTCTGTCCTCTACACTCTTCCTCAGGAAATAGCCTCGCTCCTGCAGCTTCTCTCACGACTTCTGTACAGCCAAGTTCAGAAATCTCTCGTCCAGAGCCACCTCCTCCGCCCCGAGCCCCAGACTCACGCCCCAACACTCAGCCAGCTCGCCCCAAACTCAATTCCCAACGTCCCTCCTCTAACACGTCTCTAAGCGCTCCTATTTCTCTTAAAGGCACCATAACTTTTCACAGACTCCTAAAAGCCGTCTTTGAGGCCGGGCTCGGTGGCTCACTAGTGCTAGTGTAATCCTAGCACTCTGGGAGGCTGAGGTGGGTGGATTGCTCAAGGTCAGGAGTTTGAAACCAGCCTGAGCAAGAGTGAGACCCCATCTCTACTAAAAAAAAAAAAAATAGAAAGAAATTAATTGGCCAACTAAAAATATATAGAAAAAATTAGCCAGGCATGGTGGCACATGCCTGTAGTAGTCCTGGCTACTCGGGAGGCTGAGGCAGGAGGATTGCTTGAGCCCAGGAGTTTGAGGTAGCTGTGAGCTAGGCTGATGCCACGGCACTCTAGCCCGGGCAACACAGTGAGACTCTGTCTCAAAAATAAAAAAAAAAAAAAAAGCCATCTTTGAGTCCACCCCCAACCCTACTGTCAAAGCCAATAGATCCTTCATTTCCACTCTCCTGTCTGGGCCTCCTATGGCAGCCTAGCCACACTGCCCTGCGCCTTTGGCCAGGACTAACTACAGTTCCCTGATTCACCTCCGCCCTGAATCCTGGCCTTGCACCCTCCTATCCATAGGCAGATTCGTCCATGGACACCCTACGTGCTAATTAAGCTGGTCTACTCCAGTTCCCAGACCCACCCATGCGTCCCCACCTCCCTGTCTCATGCAAGCTGATTTTTCTGCCTGAAACCTTCCTGCCCCTTGATTTCTTTCAAATCCTATTCTCTGAGCCTTTAGGAGGCTTTGCTTATTAGCCTGCCAAACAAAAGTCTGTTATTATCTTAAAGAAGCAAGCTATGTTCGGAGATTTGAGATAATACAGAAACAAAATATGTATGATCTAACATTAAGTTAAAAAGATGCAAAATTGTACATAAACCTCAACTTTGTCTTAGGAAACGTAAAGAAAACCTACAATGGAATACATCTTTGAATCTCTTTAGAGCTGAAGGGGGTTTACATTGGGAAGAAGAGTTCAGATTTATTTTATTTTTTTCCACATTATTTATAGTCACAAAATTTCACGTTCCATTTTATCATTTTTTTTCCCAAATAAGCTTGTATCCCTTTCATAATGTGAAACTACCTTGCGAGTCTAACCTTTTCCCACAGACCTTCAGCTGTGGAAGAAGGGGAGAGATCTGGAGGTGTGGAAAGTGAGTTTTAAAGAGGGGTCCAGAGTAGACGGTACCCAAAAAGTATGCTGCCATAGGAACAGAGTTTTTGTTCGTTGCCCCAAAACTACCTCTTTTCAACCCAAACCACAGGGTCAGGACAAATTGCTCATCCTGGCACGATGACAGGAAAGACCAAAGGAAAAGAAAATCACATGACCCAGCGTCTGGGAAGAACACTCTGCTTGTGGGACTGGAGGGTCAGCACCCTGGCCAGTAAGTGCAGAGATGAGGGGGGTCTTCAGGGCAGCCCCACAGAGACGGGAGGTGGGACGTGCGTGCTGCCCACTCCCCCATTACCACAGGACTTCAATGCCTCCTACTGTAAAGGTTGTTTAAATTTCTCTTCCAATTTCACGGATTTCTTAAAGAAAGGTAATAGCAAAGCCCAGCTTCCTATGTATTTTCTGTTTATTAAAAAAAAAAAAAAATCAAAGATGGAGGGCGAACAGTTGAAAATGTTTAAAATCAAAGTCCTCTCGAGCACTCCCATGCCCAGCGTTCACATTTCCTAAACCAAAGAGGTGAAAATACACAGACTGCAGGAAGAGGAAAAAAAATGAATCAAACTGGTACCCACTCCAGCAAAACTCCAAGCTAGTTGATGTGTGAGGAGGGGAAAGGGGACTTTAAGTGAAAGAAATAAAAGTGATTCTTGGCTGGGATGGATATAAGTTATCAAAAACAATGAATTGCTACAGGAACAGCTTGGGGTGGGAAGTTTCAACTAGTTCTAGACTCATGGCCTGTGTTTCATTTCAAATGAGTCATGATGAAATTGGGGAAGCCAGTCTGTTTAGAAGCCAACATTACCAAAACATCTCAAGGGATAAATCGTGGCCTGAAATGTCTCTAAGTGGCATCTAGTTTAAGAGAAATGGGTAGTTAATTAGACAAGACTAAAAATGTGCCTAAACATCAATAAATTCCTAGGATTTTTTTTTTTGAGACAGAGTCTCACTTTGTTGCCCAGGCTAGAGTGAGTGCCGTGGCGTCAGCCTAGCTCACAGCAACCTCAAACTCCTGGGCTCAAGCAATCCTTCTGCCTCAGCGTCCCGAGTAGCTGGGACTACAGGCATGTGCCACCATGCCCGGCTAATTTTTTCTATATATTTTTAGTTGGCCAATTAATTTCTTTCTTTTTTTTTTTTTTAGTAGAGACAGGGTCTCACTCTTGCTCAGGCTGGTTTCGAACTCCTGACCTCGAGCAATCCTCCCACCTTGGCCTCCCAGAGTGCTAGGATTACAGGCGTGAGCCACCACGCCCGGTTCCTAGGATTTCTTTATACTCAGTGATGAAATTATCAGGTCTGAGTTAATAGGTTTCTTCCTGTGAGACCTCTACCTTCCTACTTCAAGGAACTTTCTGCCTTCTCTGGCCCAAACATCTCACTTTCTTTTTTCTTCCTAGCCTCCAGAACTGTGAGAAACATCTCACTTTTAACATCTGGATCCAACTGTAGTTCTCACCATCTTCTGCCTTCATCTCTGCAAATCCCCTCTCGATAAAAACAGCCAATAAAATCAGCATAGCCTGTCTCCAGGGTGTACTTTGCTTCAAAGTAACCTGGATTCAACCTTCAACCTTCCAACACCTGGATTCCGGATCAAGCAAGGACTGTCTGCATGCATATATCTCACCTGGAGACCCCACCCAGTGCTCAGGGGTTGGAAACTTTTTAAACAATTTCCTTCTGACCAGTGCTTTCACATTCCACCTCTGGAAGACACCTAATTACCTCAGCCTCAACCAACCATTTTCAAGATAAAATCAGTTCCAAGATGCAATCGGCATGTTCTTCTCCCACCCCAACTCATACTTTGACGTAGGTTCTGGCTGAGGGGACAGAAGGCAAAGATTATGGATGCAGAGGAAAGGCTAACTAGTTTGTTACCTGAGAAGACAGGGAACTGTCTACTTGGATTTACAACAGGTTGAGCGTCCCAAATCTGAAAATCCAAAATCTGAAACTTTTTGAGCACCAACATGATTCTACAACTGGAAATTTCTACACCTGACTTTATGTGATGGGCCACAGTCAAAACTTTGTTTCATGCACAAAATTATTAATATTGGGTATAATCACCTTCAGGCCATAATGTATATATGAAACAACTGAATTTCATGTTTAAACTTGGGTCCCAGCCCCAAAATATCTCATTGTGTATATGAAAATATTCCAAAATCAGGAAAAAATACCAAAATCTGAAACACTTCTGATTTCAAATTTTTTTTTTTTTTTGAGACGGAGACTCACTCTGTGGCTTGGGCTAGAGTGCCATGGCATCAGCCTAGCTCACAGTAACCTCAAACTCCTGGGTAAAGCGATCCTCCTGCCTCAGCCTCCTGAGTGGCTGAGACTACAGGATTGCACTACCATGTCTGGCTAATTTTTCTATTTTCGCTCTTGCTCAGGCTTGTCTCGAACTCCTGACCTCAAGTGATCCTCCCGCCTCAGCCTCTCAGAGTGCTAGGATTACAGGTGAGAGCCACCGAGCCCAACCCCAAACATTTTGGATTAGAGATACTCAACCTGTACTTTAAATTGCCTTCTATAGGATCAGCATCCTTTCATAGTGGATGCTGAAGTTCCATCAAATAGTCCCGCGGAAACGAGAACTGAACTACCCAAAGTAGGGAAGGGATAGAGCAAGATTGGGTGAAAAACAAAACAAAGCACAGGACGATGAATCTCAGGACTCATATCCTGGCCCAAGCCAGGATAACTTTCTGAACTTCAGAGAAGCTTTCTGAACTTGTCTCCTTGGCTATAAACAAGGGATTAAAACATTACGCTTTCAGAATTTTAAACAAAAAAAGTCTTTATACATTTTTATGTGTACATATTCCATATTTTAAAGTAACAAAATTTTTTCATTTTGATCCATGAAAGTAACTGGCCAGAGTTGCCTTTCCAGAAACGTCCGCCCACGGCCGTGGTGTTCTCCTGAGCAGGCACGCCACAGCACCAAGACTCACGCTGCACCACCTCGCCCATTCCAGAGGCCTCTCCTCCTTCCCCACTCTAGGCAAATGTGACCATTGGTGAAGCCACTGGTTCTAGGTTTTTGGGAAGTCACAGACCTCTTTGAAAATCTGAGAAAAACTATGAACCCCCTCCACAGAAAAAGCATGCAAATCCACCTCTTCACACAAATTTGGCACAGAACTCGAGAGGTTCCCTTCCAGATTACAAGCCTCTCCTGTACATCCCACCTAGCGTAAGACTCTCTTCTTCCACGAAATGGCCACGACTCCCCCAGTCCACAGTGGCCACAGCAGAGATGCTCCATGCTGTCAGCATGCTGCTCATACTGCTTTGCCTGATTCTGGAAGTTTTGGTGTTGAGACATCTTTACAAACAGAGTGTATATTTCTCATCGACATGTCTTCCTTGTGGTGCCCAAGTACCAAGTTATGGCCACTGTATAGTGGGTGCAGGAGTTCTGGAAAACAAGGTGCCTCCCAGCATTCAGCAGCTGGAGACAAGGGGGCTCGGGCCACCAGGAGGGGAGCCACATACTACCAGAGCTGCACCTGCGGCCAGAGGCAGGTATAGGGAGGGAGGGGGAGCACCTGGCATCTTCAGGGCACCCCGTTTCCTTCTGCTGAGGCCCTTCGCTTGGCAAGTGCCTCAGAAAGGTTTAGACGCAACACACGTCTAGTCTACTCGTGACTATTTCCTCTGTGGTTAGGAGAGGCACCAGGCTCTTGTTTCTAAGCAGGGTAAGTAGGCTGCAAGAGCCAGGGAGTCACGCCAGCGAGCTGACTCCCACGGGGAACGGACGAGATGTGTGTGGGCAGTCAGCAAGCGGGACTGCCTAGTGGCCCACAGAGGAACACCGTGTGCAAAGCTCAGAGGCACCAATGGGTTTAGCATGTGCGGAGGCACCAATGGGTTTAGCATGTGCGCTTTCACCTGCTGTCACGGAGAGAGATGCCCCAGGTACTTACCGGTATTTGAGTAATTCTGGAGAATATTTTGACTTGGCTTTGAAAATCACCTGCAACGACAGAAAGACATGGCAGGTTGGGGGTGTGACATGCTGACACAGACCAGCGGATACCGTCCCCTGGTGTTCCTCTTCCCCTTTATACCCAGGTGCTGGGGCTCGCTGTCTGAAAGTGAGGTCTACGTTTTGTGACAATGTTTGTCGTGCCAAATTTTTTTTTATGCCGTGCACACAATTTTAAAAGGTATTTTAAAATGGTTAAAAAAGAAAACAAAAATAAAGCTGTTAGTCTTCTATTTCTGCCAAGTGCTTCTCTTATTTTAAGATTCTTATTTAAGATAAATAGTCCACTCTCCTTATTAGAATTTTTGCTGGCACCAAATTAATATTGTTGAATGTAAGTGTCCGCAGGTCTCAAACTTTGCAGGACGTTTAAAATTATAAAACATCTTTGGAACATGGAAGCATCCAACTGGGTTGTTCTCTACTAGAGAAATATTGCAGATTGGAATTTCTCAAGCTCTTTAGAAGCCTGCACAATTGTTGAAGTGCCCATGCACAGCGAGCGTGGAGCCTGGCCTTTGAGAAGGCAAAGAGGAGACAGAAAGCAGGTGTTGGCCAAGTGCAGTGGCTCACACCCATAATCCCAGTGCTTTGGGAGGTCAAGGCGGGAGGATCGCTTCAGAACAGGAGTTTGAGACCAGCCTAGGCCACACAGCAAGATATACAAAATATTCTACAATTAGCTGGTCATGGTGGTGGGCACC
>VSMD01003100.1:0-41505 GCA_008750895.1 Mirza zaza | reverse complement strand
AAGACTTCCCCTTATATTTTCTTCTAGGAATTGTACGATTTCAGGTGCTATATTTAAGTCTTTAATTTATTTTGAGTTAAATTATTGTATATGGTGTGAAATTAAGGTCTACTATTTCATTCTTCTGCATGTGAATATCCAGCTTTCTCAATACCATTTTTGAAGAGACTGCCTTTTCCCATGTGTAGTCTTGGCATCCTTATCAAAAATTAGTGGACTGTATATTCATGGATTTTATTTCTGGGCTTTCTATTCTATTCCATTGGTCTATACATCTGTCTTTAAACCAGTACTATACTGTTTTAATTATTGTTGATTTGTAATATATTTTGAAATCAGAAACTGTGATGGCTCCAGCTTAGTTCTTCTTTCTCAAGATTGTATTGGCTATTTGATGTCTTTTGTGGTTCCACATAAATTTGAAGGTAGGTTTTTCTCTATAAAAAAAAATGACACTGGAATTTTAATAGGGATTGCATTGAATCTGTAGGACAGTTTGGTTGGTATGGCCATTTTAACAATATTAAGGCCTCCAATTCATGAACACAGGATTTCTTTCCATTTATCCTTAATTTATTTCTTCAGTATTTTATAATTTTTAGTGTAAAAGTCTTTCTAAGAATAAAAGTCTTAGCTAAGTTTATTCCTAAGTATTTTAGGGTTTATAACATATAAGATTATGTCTTCTAAACACAGAGATTTTTTTTTGTTATTTGGATGCCTTTTATTTGTTTTTCTTGTAAAATTGCTTTAGCTAGGACTTCGAGTACTATGTTGAATAGAAGCAGTGAGACTGGGTATCTTTGCCTTGTTTCTGATCTTAGAGAAAAAGTTTTCGGCTTTTTACCATTGAGTATGGTATTAGCTGTAAACTATTGATGTGTGGATGGCATTTTTTCTAGGTCCTGTCAGCACTTGAGAGAGGCAAAACAGAAGCCAATCACACGGGCTGCCCCCATAAAAATTGGAATACTAGATACATGGTCCAACTCTTTCTCTCCCAAGAGAGAAGCTGGAATCAGAGGGGTTTCATCCACTTGCTTTGTGCTGAGCCATTGGGAGGTGGGGGTTATGGTGACTATGCTCTAGTTCAAACATATTTTTTGCTCTCACTGTCTCCCAGACATTTAGAATATGCCAAATCCCATCAGTGCTCTGAGATGGGCATGATAGAAGCCAGTACCTTGGGCAGCTCCTGAAATATTTAAAACTTTGGATGTATGGTCCAATTCTTTCCCTTCCTAGGGAGAAGCTGAGAGCTACAGGTCTCCTTCTTATCTTCCAGTGCTATGCCAGGGCTAGGTGTTATCGGGAAATGGTATTTCAAATTTTTCTACTGGCTTCAGTGTAGCTAACTTCACCTTCATCCAACGGAGCAGTTGAGGGCCACAGGAGCCTCTCAACCAGTCTGTGAGTTTTTCAGAAAGAGCATTTGTCCATGTATTGTTGTTAAATTGGTGTATTATTTGGGTAAGGAAGGTTCAGGGCTTCATATTCTACCATCTTAATAATGTCAACCTTTCCATAATGTTTTCTTAATTATCTTTTCTATGAAGCTGAAATTTTTGCTGAGTTTGAATGATATATTGAAAGAGAAAAAAATGCAATAATGATGTTTCTTAGAGTAGTTTTACTACTTGAAAAATTTGCAATAAATAGAAAATATTGTTTACTAAAACAAAGGTTTGCAAGTCTTATTAGAAATTTCTTTTAATATGTTTTCTTATGATGGCATTGGTTCTTTAAGGCTGTAAAGTAAGAAAGGACAAATATTATGCCTTTAGCAAAGTCAAAAAGAAAACTAAGGACAGAATTTAAACTGACCTGCTTTAAAAGCATGACTTAAATCCCAAGTAAGTATTCTTTTTTATGGTCTACTGAATGGAAACAACTTCTTATTCTCACAAATTTAGAAGTCACACATTCAGTCCTCTAACTCCAAAATCCATTTTGTAACTTGACAAGGGGTGGAGAAAGTACAGAGGCAGTGTTTCATGTTACTATTTAGCAGTGTCTCTGGGAAAAAATTAAAAACTGCATAGCTTGGAGTTTTTCTCTTCTTCCAGAGAATGCCTTTTCATGGATTAAAATAACTTCCTTCCATAACCATTAGAAATAACATATACCCACAGCATTGGAACTAGAATATAGTTTTGTTTCCTCCTTGTCTTCTCAACTCATGTTCCCCAGGAAAGGAGCATACAACGTCTCATGGCCAAAATGGAACCAAAGCCCTCCATTAAGAACCAACATTCTTGCAAAGATAATTGCCTTCTTGCTCAGTAAGTCATTTTATTCCTAGAATTTTGAGAAAGAAATTTTCTTCTGAAAAACTCTGCCCCACACAAGAAGCAATAAGAATTTCATGCCAGAAAATTAAGAATACTTTTATGTCACCTGGAGCTGAAAACCTATATTTCCAAAATTGTATTGTAATTTATGCCCGGAAAGACTCAGTTTTTAAAACAAAAATGTGATATAGTTCTGAAGAGAATCCTGTCTTCTTAGTTTTCCTACTGCATAATGCATATCAGAGTGTTCACAGAAAATTTTGAGCCAGCTGTGCAATCTACTATGTTGCCCTAGTTTTCATGCCCACTACCTGTTAGAGTCCTGTGGTTTCAGCTTGTTCATTAATTTGCTTGTATATTATCCCTGTAATTTCCAAGCAGCAAAAGTAGAAGTAAGCATTATTTCTGGAGGCCCTGATCATAGTAGGGAGTGGAGATCTAGCAGTTAACACAAGCGACAGAGACCTTACCATTTATGTCTGAGTAGAGGAGAAAGATGTTAAACCACAATTGACAGTATTAATTATTCAAGTACAGTTGTGGCAACTGCTATGAATGGCAGTATACGGGACTGTGAAGGGTATAATGGGGGAATCTGAACTAACTGAGAGATTCAGGTGTCGGGGAGTCAATGGGGCAAAGGCATTCCAAGCAGAAGTGACAACAATATGAAGAGCATGGCATGTAGAGAACATGATGCACTCCGGGAAATGAAATAAATTATGTAACTAAAGCAGGTTTGTGAACTGAGTTTCTGTGGAACTCTAGGGTTACACAAGATGTCACTAGGGGTTTCATTAGATTGGGTAAAAAGGGGAGGGGGAATTTTTTTAAACTTGACACACCAAACAATGTTAGCACTTGTGGTGATGAGTTGTTACTGATTGGCCCCAGTAGTGGCTTCATTGGCAGTCTCATAGTTCCGTATGGTAGTCCTAGAAGAGAAACTAGGGTTGTATTCATTTGGACAAGTGCACTCTTAGTTTTTTCTTGAGGTGGGGGAGGTCAATGATAAATGGTGAGTATTGAATTGAACAAAAGGGAGGGGAGTAGATGGGTGATACCAGCAACCCCCTCACAAATTGTCTCCCATGGCTCCTCTTACATGTTAATGACTGACTTATAAAGGTGACAAGCTCTACTTGTGTAATAAAAAAATTGTGGGGAAATTTTTATTCTAAAGAAGGTATTTTTACCTGTCATGACTCAGTTTCTCTTGTGCTGCTTTGCTGTGCTACACAACCCTTGCTCTACAACAGTAGAGATCAAGGATTGTATAGGTTAGAAGTGAATTATTTTTCAAAGTTTTTATGTTCTTGTGATTCTTTCCTGTTTGTTATTGTTGTGGACAGTATGTTTGTATTCCTCAAATATTCATATGTTGAAACTCTACTCCCCAGTGGCATGACAGTAAAAGGTAGAGTCTTTAGACAATAATTAGGTCAGGAGGGTGAGATTAGTGCCCATATAGGAAGAGAAACTAGAGAGCTTCCTTATTTTCTCTCTGCTCTCTATTATATGAGGATACAACAAGAATTTGGCCATTTGTAAATAGGGAGGTGTGCCGTCAACAGACGCCTGATCTGCTGGCACCTTGATCTTGGACTTCCCAGCCTCTAGAACTATGAGTAATAAGTATTTACTGTTTAAGCCACCCATTCAATGGTAATTTGTTATAGCAGCCAAAATTGACAAAGACATTTATTATACTTTATCAATGTTTACATTTTTCAAAATATCTGATATTCCATCATGATAATTTTGAAGACAAACTTGAGATGGTAGAGAAGAATTATAGGCCTAGGTCTGTGGATAATTCTGATAAGGTTAAGTCAGAATTACAAATTTCTAAGTCATCTTATGGTTCTAGTGCAAGAAAAGACAAAATAATTTCATTTGATGACAAAAACTAGCTATCAATAGGTTTTGCATAGATTGGCTATCTTAGGTGTATTCTATTGTCCAAATGCATCAACTGTTGCAGGAAAATTAGAAAGATACTTGAGTAAAAATCATAGCCATTTGATAAATAAAGATGTTGATTTTTTTAAGATAGCTATTGGAATCTCATAATAAAAGTGAAACTTTGGTTTTTTAAAAAATAACATTTAATGACTAGTCTTAGGAAGCAAGTTATTTAGTAATTGAACATGTTGCCCAGAAAAAACGAAAAACATGATGCACTTGGTGGGATCCTAATAATGCCAATGTAGAAATATATAGTGAGGAAATGATAGGAAGAGTTGTAATTTGAGAATTTATAAAGGTTCCATATTACATGGTATGATAAAATATCATGTTGAGGACATGTCACATGATGCTAAAGAACTTTGGGATAATAAACCAAATAATAACATCTTCCCAATATATTTTGATGACTCAACAGATTTCATCCGTAAATGTCATGGTGTAGCATTTGTATGATTTCTAAATGATGGTGAAATCTAAGAAAACTTTTTCTGCTCCATCTAACTTGCCCAAACAAGCAAAGGCCAAGAACTATTTAATGTTGTGCCATCATATCTGAAAACAAAAGGCCTGTCCTAGAGGACTGTGTTTGCATCTGTGCTGATGGCAATCTTCAGATCAGGAAGTGAGCTCTCAACAGGTAACTGATCTGCTGGCACTGTGATCTTGGACTTCCCAGCCTCCAGAACTGTGAGTAATAAATGTTTGTTGTTTATGCCACCCATTCTATGACAATTTGTTATAGCAGCCCAAATTCACAAAGGCATTTATTTTATACCATTTTGTGTTATACTTTATCAATGTTTACATTTAAAATAATGAAAAATCCCAATATTGTCATACTCATTGTTTTCTTTACTGAGAGGCGCTGGTGTCAAAAACTCTTCAATATGAGATTTAAAAATTCCTATGCGATGCTATAAAAATGGTTAACTATTAAACAAAGACCAGTTCACTCAAGGATTTTTAGAAACCTGGACAAAGACAACATAAGGCTGCCCCCTGTAGAAATCCATATACTTAGTAAAGGAGGAGTTCGCTGTAGGGCATTTGAGCTGAAGGCTAAATTGCAGGAATACTTTCAGAAAGAGCACAGAAGACCAGATTTTACTAAGTGCTGCAGCAACTACCCTGCTTAGCAAACATTTTTCATCACGTGAACCAGTTGGACAAGTCTCTGCAAGGCCCTGAAGAAAAGGTTTTGATGTCAAGTGACAAGATGTTTGGCTTTAAAAGAAACACAATCATTAGAAACAATCATGTTGCAACAGGAAACCTTGAAATGTTTCCCATGCTGCTTGGATTTGAGAATGAGAAAGGTTATCAGCAAGTCTCCAGCCTTACTGAAATCTGCCTGCAAGAACCGTAGAACAACACAGCCTCTTTTCCCTCTCATTTAACACAAATACCTGCCCAGGTGAGGGGCCCTTTTCCTGACTCTCTTGCTCAGTCTAAGAACTACATATTTTAGTATTTGTGACATGAAAAATGAATGCATGCTACGCATTGAAGAGGTGAATTCCCTTATTTGAGGTTATGCACACATAGGCCTATAAAAGAGATCAAGAAACCAATATATGTGTATGAGAGTTTTGTTAACTGTCTAGGCCTATATTTGGACCTGACATGTGGCTCAGTAAGAAAATGTTTTTCAAAGTCTTATATAAAATTGTGCTTAAGCTATATTTTTATTCATAGTGCTTTGTCTTATGGTTTTGGTAGCTTTATTATTCAACATTGTCAATAAATTTTCATGTTGAAATAACATTAATTAGAATCAGTTTATGATATTTATTTAAATGAAATATGCAGAGCCTATCATTAGAAAAATTTAATTTCATTATGGTTCGAGCCAATTATTTGAAAGAAATGCATCGTTTGTCTTATAATTTTTTTGAATCTATGAAGATGAAAGAATAATAATTTTAAAAACAGTTAGATAAACTTAACTGTTTTTAAGAAAAATTTGCATGAAATTTTCACTAAGAAAAAAATACAACTATCTTGTACATATCATATACCACATAACAAACCTCATTAGCATCATGTTAGGGGAAATTTGTAATGAAGTGCTTAGGCCTACTTGGATATATTTTTAAAATCAAACATAAAAATTTTAAATAAAGAAAAAGCTGGAATTTTCATTACCTACATGTTGACTTGCATTAGAGTTGACATTTGTTGAGAGATAGAACAACATGAGAATAGGCTAATATACTGGCTCAAATAAACAGATCTACAAAAAATCATTTTTTTAGTCAAAAAAGCATTGACAATTGTTAATGGATTATATTATTTATAATTTGCTGTCCCCACTAGTATATTATGAGCTGTAGATATAATAATTTTTATATAGAATTATCTGAAGTCTGAAAAGTATTTCAAGGGTTTCCAGCGTAAAAAGGTTGAGAAAGGCTGGGCTACAGCAGAGAAATTAAAGGTTGATATATACTAGATGAGGCTGGGGATGTAGGTCTGGAGTGGAGCTGAAGAGAAGTACGTCTACTAGAAACTCATTAAAGCCAAGAGAACTTGGTAATACATTGGTATAGAGGAGAGAGAAGGGTTAAGAGGTGTGAAAGATGAGTTCTATGTTTGTGCTTTACATAGTTTACCATGGATGACGGTACATTATGAGGTTTTAGTGAATGTTAGAAGAAGACCAAGTTTGGAGGATAAGATAAATTGTTCGGCTTGGACATGTCAATTTTGATACACCTATAAGACGTTGGAAAATGCAATGAAGGTGGTTGTGTTTACGGGTCTCAAGTTCAGAGTAAAGGTTTCAGGTGGAGAAATCATGTTGGGATACTTTCTGACACAGATGGAAGTTATAGCCATGACGAAATAACCTGGAAAGAAACTTTTGAATGAAAAATAAGAAGAGAATGACTCTTCAGGACTTTGAATATGGGAAGGAGATAAGGAATAGCCAGAGAGTTGTCGGGGGAAATAAGAGAACCATGATGCCCTAGGAATCAACAACAAAAGGGGTTTCAAAAAAACGAAATGGTTGGTAATGTTGAATACTGCTAAGAGAACAAGATTACTCAGTCCTGAACATCATGACCACTGGGCCTTTCTAACAAGCAAGTAAGGAATGGCATAAGTAAGAGTAGGTTCGTTGAAGTTGAAGGTGCCCGCAATACACAGGTGAGGAGAGAAGTAAGGAAGATATGAGCAAATGGGCTGCAGCAAGATAAGAAAACCATGAGAAGTATGGTTGTGAAGGAGAGCAGAGAGATGGGGTGCTAGCAAATAAGTCTGTCCTTAATAGTGCAGGGCATATGGCAAGAGTACAAAGGGAGGCCCATATGCCCTATGTCTAAATATTTAAAAGTTATAATTTAAACTGACACAATGTTGAATAAAAGATCTATATTCCTACCTTAAAAATGTGTCTTCGTAGCAACCGGGAAGGCCAGGTTCAAATGTAAAATTCTTGGAATCCTCAGAATTGTGCACTAGAATGTGCAGCATGGGAAGTGCCAGTCCCAGGTCCTTATTCCTGGCCAGTAATTGGTTCTTCTTTCTCCTGTGGTCCCACAAGCAACCTCACACTCCTGCATGAGGATACCTTATCCTGGATGTCTAAGCTGTCTCCAAGACCCTTGCAAATTGTCCCCATTTGGCCACACCTCAGACCGAAGTGTAGTATGGCCCACACTTGGCAGGGGGTCCCCAAGAGGAAGCTTGTACAGGTCCTGAAGGTGGTCTTGGGTTCTGGGAGCATGGTCTAGAGGAAGGGAACATGAGCTTTAAGTGGACACATCTGCTTGGCCCTGTGGACACCTGACTCTGTAAAGAGCTGTCCTGTAAAGTCAGACCCAGGTCCTCTGAAGCACAGAGTCCCTGTTAGAGGTCTCTCTTCCTGCATTCTCAGGGAGGTGCAGTGGTAGCTGGAAGAAGGGGTATTTTTAAAATGCAAGTCACATTTTTCCCTCTTTTGGAAACAAACTGTCCTTCTTGGAAGGTAAGTAGAAAGGCCTGCTTCTCCTCCAACATTTCCTGTTCAACATTATCGAGAGGAGGAAATCAATAGGCTGTAGCATGGCTTCAAATGAAATGGGCTGGTTACCAAATTCTTGAAAGACATTGATTTGTGAGTTATTTATTCAAGTTCACTGAATAAGCAATTTACAAATCACTTTTCATTGAGCTTGGTTTAGCACTCTGAAGTAAATAAACATGGAATCTCTATCAGGCTTTTGGTCCAATGTCAGTCTTACCTAAATAGAGGATGCTGAATTTATGTTATAAATCTAATTCTGGTTAGCTATATTTGGATTCTACTTTGTTGTTGTTGCTGTTCCTAAGATTCATAGAAGGGCCAGAGCTGCTTTAGCAAAATAAAATATAAAAAAAAACAAAAACAAAACAAAACTTAAAAAATACTGCAACAATTATTTGCCATTTGCAACAACAGTATATTTCAAGCAAGATAATTTAGCCTTAATTATCCATATGACTAGCTTATTTTTCTTCATTTTAGTTGCATAAAACTCTCTAAACATAGATGTTTTTCCTTGTCTAGTTCTTTTTAAAATTTGACAATATTAGATAAAAAATAGAATTTCTTATAGTGTGTCTCTAAACATGAAATTGGCATATTTTCAGAAAAATATTAGTAATGTGATTTATAGTTTTCTACGTATCAATATAATTAATTTACTACATACAATGTTTAATGGAATTTTATATCCCATACAAATTTTAGAAATATGTCAGCATATTAAAAAAGACAATATTTATGTTCTATTACCCGTTTTCTACTTAAAGATCCAAGGAGGGACATAGATCTTCTAAAAAAACAGCACTATATTCAAGTGCTGTTCTAGTGTTAAGGATATCTTTAGAGAGCAAGAGAACTAGAAGAAATTATCTGGCATTTATCAAATAATTAACTATTTTGAAAATTAATAAACTAGAAGAATCAAAATTAAAGATATGAAACAAAGTCATGGTTTGTTATTTAAAAAATTGACCTAGGCTTGGCATGGTCATTCACACCTGTAATCCTAGCACCCTGGGAGGCTGAGATGGCAGGATAGCTTGAAGTCAGGAGTACGAGACCAGCCTAAGCAAGAGAGAGACCCTGCCACTATTAAAAGTAGAAAAATTATCCAGGTGTGATAGTATGTGCCTATAGTCCCTGCTACTCCGGAGGCTGAGGCCAAGAGTTTGAGGTTGCTGTGAACTAGGCTCACGCCACCACACTCTAGCCTGGTTGACAGAGTGAGACTCTGTCTCCAAAAAAAAAAAAAAAAAAAACTGACCTGAAGGTTAATCAATAAAAATTATTCCCAGAGCCTTCTGTTACACAGATTTATATAGCTGGATTATACTGTATATAAATGCCTTATGAATTATTGCCACATGTTTCTATTTCTCCCATGGTTGAAGTAATATATAGTAAAAGGTCCAAAAGTACCATTTAGAACTCTTATAAGTTATTTGAAAATCAGAACAATTTCAACAATTTTGATTGCATTAGTAATTGCTTTTCATACTTGGTATAAACCTAGCTTTTGAAAAATATTGACAACAAGGCAATAGGCAGAGGCACGCTTATATAGTAACACAGTTATAAGCAAAAGGGTCAGAGATCTGCAGCTGAAGGTCAGGTTTCACTGATGTTTCCATAGGCTCATGGGTACAAATGTGTCTGTCTTCTTTTGGTCATGAAGTTAAACAATAGAAAGTATATGAATAGAGAGATGGCGGGAGAATGTTAAATTTTGTTGATCCACTAGTGTTTTAATGCTGAATAATGGGGAATATCTGTTTTCATCCTGGACCATACACATAAAGTGACTCTTGCCCACAACAGACATTTAAAATGCCCCTGCTACCCTCCTCCCTGCAGAGCACCGATGGTGCATTCAGAAAGCTGAGCCAGCAGCAGGAAAACACTGGTCAAGGAGAACACATTCATGGAATCAGAAGAGTAGCACCAGGTAGCCATTCACACTAAGAATCCACACAAAGCAGTTCAGGAGCAAGAAATGTCTTCTGTAAAAATCTGCCAAGAATGGTTCTGTGCTTATAAGTGGACACATAGGAGCTACATTAATTGGGTAATGGGCGGGTGGGAGGGGGGAGGGGGCGGGTATATACATACATAATGAGTGAGACGTGCACTGTCTGGGGGATGGTCACGCTTGAGGCTCAGACTTGTGGGAGGAGGGGAGGCAAGGGCATTGTTTGAAACCTTAAAATTTATACCCCCATAATATGCTGAAAAAAAAAACTTGGTTTTTAATTATAAAATTTTTTATTATTTTGAATTCAAAAAGAAACAACCTGTATATAATTTTAAAACCTTAATAAATTAAAGACTATCTGAAAAAAAATGTCACCCTTGATGTGATTATATAAGCAAAGATGGTGCAGAAAAGGAAGAAACAGAAGCATAAGAACCTTGAAACACAAGTACAGACGTCATGGTATAGGAGAAACATGGCACTCACTACAGGAGTTTCTCTCCTAAACAGAATTTTTGTGAGATTTGAGGTTATCTATCCCTAAGCAAAGAGGAAGTGAAAAGTAGACATTTATAGTCAACTCAAAACATAGATTTTGCAAATAATTGTATATAAATATACATCCTAGATTGGATAGAGTTATTACAGTTTATTGATTTGATTACTATCAGAAATCTTTTTTGTTGTTTTAACAAAACACTGAGCAAAAAATTCCTCTAGGCATTGCAAAAGCCAGAGAGCTGAACTGCAATATACCAGGCTATTGAGTTAGGCTTCTAATGAACAGAAGGGGCAATATGTACCCCAACTGAATGGGGCACATAACATGAACACTGCCTTTAACAAAATCAAAAGTAGAACAGAAAATTTTAAAAGTTTTGCAATAGTATTTAATTCTTTCTGGAAGAAATCATGATATAAATAGTATTTAGTCAGTATGAATCTCAGCACACATGCTTTGATGAACTACAAATATAACTTTATAATTCTTTAACAACTTAAATCAATTACGAGCCTCTCAAGAGAGAAGAAATGTACTTAGTGAAGTTTGGTTTTCTCTTCTTCCTTCTTAAGGCTGTATCAAAGCTCCAGACTGTTTTCATGTGATCAAACAATAAGGGGAGAGAGGGGCATGGATCCTTGAGTCCTTTAATTACCCGGGTACAAGGTAAGGGCTAACCTTGAAATAATTCTCATCTCAGTGAACCTGGAGATGTGGGTATCTCAGCAAAGCCTTTCATGGCTTCCAATTACCTACAGGCAGCTCACAGGCATTTCTTTGAGGTCTTACACTGTCTCTGGGCTTTTCCCAAGAGATGGACACAGGAATGCTCTCTCTAAGGCCCATTAACACATCTCTATCTCATCTCTTCTTCTCCATCTCTCCCTTAACTAACTTAAGGGAATTGTTTTCTAAACTGGAAATTGAGCAGAGAAGACCCTACTGTCATCAGTCTGTTTCTCCCAAGTATTTAGCCTAATCTTCGAAAACGGGTGGGGAACCTGCAGCCTCAAGGCCACATGTGGCCCTCCAGATCCCCAAGTGCGGCTCCTCGACTAAATACAAATTTCACAGAACAAATCCCTCTGTTAAAAGGATATGTTCTGTAAAATTTGTATTCAGTCAAAAGACCACACTCAGGGATCCAGAAGGCCACGTGTGGCCCCAAAGCCACAGGTTCTCCCCACCCCTAGAACTATCTAATTAAATGGGGACATTTTTCCTCCAAGAGAAATAATCAAAAGGGAGAAAAATAATGTTGGTTCTTATGTTAAAAACAAGAAGTCTTTTTTTTTTAGTTTTGCAACAATAGCTTTTACAAAGAGATAACCGTAAGATGGCCATTTACTTTGAAATCCTAACGCACTTTTATGCACATATATCTCATAAAATACTATCAAACGTATAGAACTCCAACATGACTTTTAGCTTTATATCACCAACCGTCATGGATTATAAAATACAAGTAATTAATAGACAGTACCTAGAAGAATACTCTGGGCTTGAAAACTTGGTATTTAAGATCTTCTTAGCCTTACTATACTCTAGCACAAGACAGAACTTTTTTTTTAAATCCTAAGCTAGCCCTCAAGTATCAAAATGTTGTAGTTTCTACTTTTTAAATGTCACCTTGTTCTGAGACTTTTGCTTTTCATGATGAACAGAAATTTCTGAAGACATACAGCAGCAGTCATGACATCAGACAGGAAGAGAGCCCTCTTTATAGCACACACCCAGGAGAGATGTCCTGCAGAGGAAATGTCACGAACAATGTTATGCTGGGGATTTCTCTAAACCCATCATTGCCAGGCACCTGTGCTCCAGGGCATCCATCCAATCAACCAGAGAGCAGGCACCTTGCCATTTCAGCAGATGGGTATTAATGTCGAAGGCAAAGGAACCATGTATGGTATATATTTCAATTATGAGTGTGGAGACTTGGAGTCCCAGTTGGAATCATGTCCACTCCTTTCTGAGCCTGTAACAAACTAGAGATTATTCTATCCAGAATGCAGCTTTATACAGAGTTAGCTTTCAGGAAAAATATACATTTGCAAAGGGAAGAACATATTTTGTATGACAGGAGTCAAAGGAAAGAAGCTGAATATTTTAAAGACATTTCCTAAGCTTTTTATTTCTACTAAAACAGCATTGAAAAGGCAGAGGGGAGGGAATATTTCTACTGCACAGATATATAATGTCAGAATTGACAGAATTTTGAAAGCCTGTGGATTTCTAAATGTCAGTGTGTATTTCAGTTTTTTGAAGTGTGCTCGTCAAACAAACCTCAGAGGTGAAGTAGCTTCTGGGATAGGATCATGTTCCATTTTGGGTCTGCATAGTATAGACACAGCTATTCCTCCAGGTCACATTGACTTCTACATTGTTCCATTTTAAAAGAGTTTTAAATAAAAAATATCTAGGTTTTATATTGATTAATGCTATTTACTGGCCAATTATTATTTCAGTATATGGTAACTTATCATACTGTATAGCTCTGCATTTTAACTATTTACCTAATTTCATTATCATTGTCATCATCAAAAAATATTGAAATGCCCACCTCATGTTTTACATATCATTCTTGCAAGTAAGCATTAGAAGCAAGTGGCAGTAACTGAGTGAATGGTTACAATCATCTAAAAAACCTCGTCTAGTTGTTTGCTTGCTTTCACATAAAAATCCACAGACGCCTTTTCAAATAAGGAGTTTAACCTGTTCTTTCTAACTAGCTTAGGTACATAAAATTATTTTACATTGACCAACAATATATCTGTTATTGCACATGGTACATTATCAGTTCTTATGGAATTATTTTATAGTACCTGGGGTTACCATATATCAGGCATACAGACCTATCTTTGGATATCATCTAGTCCATGAAATATTTATAAATTTGTTGTTCAAATATTCAACCATTTATTTTATATACTACCAGTATCCTAGTCCTGAGAGGTTGTCACAACTCATGGGCCAAATGGGAATTAGAGATAGTGATAGAGGTCCTATTGAACCACTCCAATATGTATCCTTACATATTGGTTATGGTAGTATACACTTCAGGCCACCGTAGTCATCCTCAAACATGACAGCTCTGCTTAAAGTCTAAAATGTTACTTGAGGCTCTCTGCTTGAATAATTTGCTCCAGTAACAGAGGAACCATAAAAGTAACACCTGCAGCACTTGAGGGAGTTGCATAGGCAACCAGATGGCTAAAGCAGTGGTCAGAGAACAAAAAAGTAATAGGGGCAACAAAAACTTTCCTGCACTTCTGTGTATTCAATCAGGATTGAGAAGCAGAGCATTGAATCTAATTCCTAATCTTCCCATCATTTCCAGATCACATTGGCTCCTGTCTCCCCCTTCTCTAGGAGTCAAGGTTAAATTCAGAACTCCCAGGCTGCTCTCATCGTGCTGAAATAGAGGTTGCCACAAGCACAAGCCTGGCATCAGGCTGGCCAGGATCTGTATTTCCAGGAAAGGAAAAGACTTCCTGGCCTATGAGGAGCCACCTATATTGATATACACTGGTACCCAATCCCACCAGTACCCTTGCCTCCTAATCATGGTAATAACAGCTACCACATGTAAGCACTTAGCATGCACCAGCTATTATGTTAACCACTTCATTAACCTTACTTCATTGGAGCCTCTCAAAATCTTAATAAAATGTGGTATTTGTATACCATGGAGTTCTACTCAGCCACAAAAAACAATGGCGATCTAGCACCTCTTGTATTATCCTGGATAGAGCTGGAGCATATTCTACTAAGTGAAGTATCAGAAGAATGGAAAAACAAGCACCACATGTACTCACCAGCAAATTGGTTTTAACTGATCAGCTGCTATGTGCACATGTAATGACATTCATTGGATGTCAGGCAGATGGGAGAGGATTAAGGGGATGGGTATATTTACACCTAATGGGTGCCCTGCACACTGTCTGGGGGATGGACATGCCTGAAGCTCTAACTAGGTTGGAGCAAGGGCAATATACATAACCTAAACATTTGTACCCCCATAATATGCTGAAATACAAAAATTAAAAAAAAAAAAACTTAGAACCAAACCTTCAGATCTATCATCTTTTTCAGAAGAGTTTGTAATTTTATATTTACTATCTTAAAATTAAATTTATAGCTCATATAACTTACCTACACTCATAATTTAAAAAAATATAATGCTCTAACTATAATATAAAAGAGAAATAAAAAATTTATATTAAAATAATATATATTTCATTAATATTTTTTATTTACTTTCTTTTAATAAGGAAATGCTCAAAAATGATTAGAAAGCACAATGAAATAGTCAATGTCTTGCACCCATACATAGTATCGCCAGGAATGTAACCCCCTGAAATACAGTCTGATATGCTGTTTTACTGATGATAATAATATGCATAGCATTGCTGCTGCTTATGTGATTTTTTTTTCCAAAGGGGTGAACAAATTCTGAGAAGAAAACACAAACAAAACAAAGTATAATCTTTCCTCAATTTACATGTTAGTAATTTGCATTCCTGAAAAATTTAGGGTATGTTAAAACCATGCAAAACATACCTTATGTTTACGTAAAACACAGATTCTAGGCTTAGATAATTGTAAGAGGATTTTCACCTACATGAATGTCTGGGGGGGGGGGGATTGGAAAGGAGGACAGGGAGCAGCAGTGCACAGTTTTCCGTAGTGGGGTGCCCAGAAACAAGATCCCTGTCCTCTAAGTGCCACAGACTCTTCCAATCCTGTCACTACCAAGAACTCCCTCCAAAAGACGTTATGCCCAATCCCACCTTTGGGAAACACCTCCCTAAAAGGTAAGCATCATCAGCCCTATTTTACAGATTTAAAACCTTATTCTTGAGTAATTTGCCTAAGTATCAAATATCTAGTAAGTGAGATTGACACCCAAATCTGTTTTATTTCTAAAGCATGGGTTCTTCTCACTATTTTTAAGGAGTCTTTGGGCTGATTGATTATTGCTGCATTTATAAAAGGCACAAGTAATTTAATTAAGTGGTGCTGAAATGAGGACTAAATAGCACCTAGACTCCAGATCCATATTTAAAGGATTTCTATTTGCACTCAGTTTTGAGTAAGTAGGAAACTTCTACAACTTTTTTTTAGCACGGCTGCTATCCATTGATTTTCTTGTCCAGTTTTCCTCTCTCATATGCTAATTTTTATTCTAATTTCAAAACACTTTAAAATGACCACAAATCCTTCAATGTTAAATCAAGGAAAATGCAGAATAGGAGCTACAAAACCAACTCCTTTAATTCTATTTTATGTACTATGAGCATTGCTTTAAGTACTCACATAATCCCAGGGGTAGTCTGCAAGAGCAAGGATTCTTCGAACTAACACTGAGACCTTCTCTCAGTTGTAATCATTATATTTGTTTCCTCTAACTCTACCTATGCCCAAGTTCTTCACTTTCGCCTACTCCATAGCCAGATACTTCCTCGTTGAATCTGTCCTCTGTCAGAGGACTAAGCACTTTCCTTATTATACTAAACACTTTCCTTAAATTGTCTCATTTAAATTAACCCTGAAAGACACAGTTATTATTACATTCCTGCTTTACAGTTAAGCAAAGCAAGACACAAAGAGTTTACATAACAGGGCCATGATCTCAGAACAAACAAACTTGTTCTGTTAAAGAATCTACTCAACAGTTTCCCCTCCTCTTCTTCCTTATTATGCACTGACATTGACTAGATTCCTTCAGCCAATGAGATACAAGTGTTCATAAACATGACAAATATGCGCTACTTACAGAAAAATTTCGAGTACCCAATAATCCCTTTGCAAAATGGTTAGTTGCCAGATCAGTATGATTTTAGGATCCAGAAGATCAAAAAATCATGGATTTTTTAAATCAGCCTTGTGCTCTTTTATCATATGCAAATTTGACCTTTCAGGAATAATTCTGCTGTAAAAAATATATTAATGGTTGGTTAGCATGTCTCACATGTCTATGAACTGTGATAAATTCAGAACAATGTTAGCACTCTTTATATTAATTTTTGCCATTATTGCACAAGCTTGGCTTTAACTTAAATCAGGGCTCCAAGTGACTGTCCTGCAAAGTGTAGTTTAAACATTTTAGTAACAGGCAGCTGGGGTGGGCAGAGTTTTAAAAGACACTAAAGATTACATTGAAAACCTGGCTTTATCCAGCTTCCTCAGCCAGATCATGGCCGAATTGAGGGCCTCCAAGTGAAGTGAACGAAGGTCAAAAATGAACCTTTGCTGTAGAGGTGAAAACAGAAACCCACCAAAATAAAATCTGTTCTTTTAATAAATGACTATAAATACTAATAAAATGTCAGTAGGGTAAGTGATCAACTGTTGTGACATTAAGAACAAGAATTAAGTAATACATATTCTAAAAGGTTATCCCATAAGTGGGGTATCATTTTACTTCATTCGCATTACAGTCTATAAATATACTATTTATAAATACAGTCTAGAAACACACCATGATAAATAAAACCATCCAGCCTTGAAGCAAAATATTCTTCAAACAAAAACTCTTACCTTTTTATAAAAAATATATGTAGTGTGACTTCTTAACATTTTTATGGCAACATTGATGTTCTTTTTGAATTAATGGTACTTTCTTTAATTTGTAATAGCACAGCTTATCTGTAAATATCAAGGTTTCAAAATAACTATGTCATAAAATCCTTTGGAAAGTGACCTCCTGCTACCATCCTTTGAGGAATTTATCTTTAAGTAATGTAGGAAAAAATTTAAATTCCTTCTGTTTTTCTTGTGAGAATGAAGTTTTTACCTAAGGTATAGTTTAAAACTAATTTTTCTCAATTGGTTCATAATTGAGCAGTAAACTAACATATTGTAAGAAGCCCAAAGGATTATTTGCAGTTGGTAGCCACCACACAGGATGACAATCACAAAATGCTCACTTCTAAAATAAATGCAGGCTTAAGGTTATTATTTATCCCTTCAACAGAAATTCAAGTAACCTGGATTACAAATTTAACCGGTGGAACTTTTGAAGTAGTATTTCTCACTTCCTTTTCTAATAGCAGTGTTAATTTTCCATGGTAGCTGAACAAGGTGAAATAAAAATGGATAAAAATGGCATGTACATTGACAAAAACAAATTTTTTTCTTTTTCCCCAAGTTCAGCTGGTTGATTTTCAAGAAAGGATGAAGCAGAGACTCTGAATCCTACTTTCCCAGCATTTCTGATGTCTGTTTAATCCCGAAAATTAAACTACCCTTTGAACTGTGGCCTGAACTGTGGCTCAGGCCACAGTTCAAAGGGTAGAAGAGATAGAAGAGTAAGTGTTGGGGATAGGGTAGAGGTCAGGGCAGAGGCCAAAGGGAAAAGAAAACAGGACAGTGGCAGAGAGAGAAATGATAACAAATTGGGACTCTAGCCAGAGAAACATAGAAGACTTTGTCTAATGGAATAAGCTAAAGATGGATAAAAAGTGGACACAGAAAAGTGTGATAATGACAAATTGTCTTAAGAATTTCAGAGTGTTCAATACCTTGATGACTCTTCTTCCAAAATAATCCAGATACCAGAGGTTCCATCAGATCATCTGTAAAATTAATATTGTAATAGCCAGATATATAAAATGACAAAGATGTTCACTATGTTTTCTAATGATTAACTGGAACAGAAAATACATTTGATAGTCTTCAATCATATCATTTCCAATAAACCAGAAAGGTATGTAAAGCATAATTATTTAACAGCCTCTTATATATCTACTTAGAAGAAATGATCATTGAAAAGCTATGAAAGTGTGAATTTTCATCCTTCAACTTTTCAATTGTTTTTACCCTCAAAATTATATTTGCAAAATTATAGTTTTTAAGTAACTCACTTATCCCATGCAGAAGTATAGCAGTATTCCCCAAAAGACAATTCTTTGCAAAAATGTCAAGGTACCATCACATTCAATAAATCATTTCTCCCTTCCAAAAAGTTGACCAAGTTATCAGACAAAAAGGATAGAAATCATACTTAGGAACTATGAATCCTGTCACTGATGAATATGTTGATTCTAAGATAAACTTCAAAATATTGGAAGAATCAATTTCATAAAGTCTGTCCTCAATATGTTGTGATCATATTTTAAGTTGTATATACCCCGATACCTATTAACTCATATATGATAATAATAATCATTAAAAACCTTGCATGTGCTTTTATATTAAGCCTTTTCTGTCTTAGGATTTTTGTGAATTCAGAAAAGGGCCAAATGTACATCTACTTCTGTAACCTTAGGCAATAGACCAAACTATTTCCAAAATCTTGAAGCAGAATATACCATCCTTTTAGAAAACTTTGATGACTATGATAATTAATATTAATTTCTGAAGGGGTGCATGCGGTTGACAACCAATGTTCTCTTCTACCTAATCTATTTATATGCCCATTAAACTTTCATAATAAATAATGGCTTTTGGCCACAGAGCCTAGCTTTGACCTATAGATTTGCCTAAGAAAACCTTGACATCTCATTCCCAGTGTGCTGAACCTCTGAGTAGAAATAGCCTGCAGGTGGGGTCGGACTGGTGGGCAGCCACCTGTATGCAACAGGCAACAGGCAACCTGATTACAGTGCTTTCCTGAGGTGCATTATTTATGGCTGTAGGCAGCCACAAGCCACATTACACTGTACTACACAAGTACTGCATCTGTGATTCAGGACTGGAGGAGAAATAGATTTTATTAAATATATGTCATATTTGATAAGAAAAAAAATACATCATATGAGCAACCCAACAAGAAGAGTACTTTAACATTTATCTACAAAGCTATTAATAATTATTCCTTTAGAGTTGAAGAAGTTGATGCTATTTTTATGTAAAATTTCAGATCACAAATCACATTGGAATGGGAATTAGGTATTTCTGGTTCTGGCCAGATGTGAGTCATTCTGTGAAATCCCTAATAAGAATTTCTTCCACTGTTGGCACGGGCCATCTGCTGCTATGCCAACCTGGATACATGGGATACGTGTGTATAGGGGTTGGCGTGGTGTGCGTGGGATAGAGCTCTCACCTTCCCCGAAACCCTTAGATGGCTCAAACCCATGTTCTTAGGCAATAAATCCCAGAACCTCTTTGGTTACATTAAGGATGGGTGTTTCTTGGAATACAAACTATGGTAGGTTTATAAATTTTCTTCCCTTTCTAACACTGTACAATCCTCAATACCTCCAGACACATTGCTCAGACACAAAATCAGATTTTCCACCAGAATCCTTACAACTATGACCCACTCAATATATTGAGAGCTCATAAGATGCCAGGCTCTTGCTGAATTAACATGGCTCAGCGAGGTGCTTGTGGCTCAAGGTCTTGCATGGGGTCAAGCTGTTGGCTGGGGCTGCAGTCACATCTGAAGGTTCTACTGTGTATATGGGGGTGGGGGTGGGGGGAATTCCAGGCTTACAGATGTTGGTTCCTAAGTCCTTCACCATGTGGGCCTCTCCACAGGGCTGTCCCACAGCATGTCAAAAATGGACTGTTTTCAAATATTGCTGTATTACTAAGGGTTTGTATTTGGTAACAGAATATCATGTTAGCTCCCAAAGTCTCCATCCTGCTTGATTCACCTAAATATTTCTATTTTTATAAGTCTTTTCACACCCTGAATTGAGAGAATCTGGGCTTTGAAATCATTCTCAGGCTTCAGCTCTTACTGTTTCTATGACCCTGGGCCTATAACTAATCTCTGAAAACCTCAGTTTCCTCATCTGTAAAACAAGCAAGTAATAATTTTTGCCCCAGTGGTGGTTGTGACAATTAAAGGGGACAACATTTGTATGATATTTTGTCTAATTCCCAGCACATAATAAGTGCTTAATAAATTGCTGGCTGCCATTATTAAGCTGTAGTTTCTCAGAGTTTTTGACTTGAATAGCTGGAATAGTTGCACAAAGGAAGAGTGATCCAAGAGAAAGTGTGGGAGGGCACCTCACCTAACATCACACTGTTTCTAGGGCAGCCCACAGCCAGTGACTCAGTTAGCTATGGCCAGAAAGACCCAGGCACTTCACTCTGGCATGGGTCATTCGGACAGATGATTCTCACCTCCAAGCTCTCTAACAGATTGGCTTAGGCGTTATTAGGCATACTTCACAGTTCAAGTTTTTCCTCTGGCCACTCCTGTTTTCTCTTTCTTTGCCTCATAAGAATTGATTACTAATACACATCTTGTATTTCAAAGTCCATCTCCATGTCTGCTCCTGGAGAACCATGTCTCCCCTTCCTGTGATTTCCTTGGAGTGAGGAATGCTCTATTTTCTTCCATACTCTGGCCAGCTGTTTTCTTCCAGAGAGACTCCAAGACTTCTTTTCTAATTCATCACTTCTTCCCCACAGACCAGGTCTATAAGCCAAATACTGGAAGGGCCAGTATCCCCCAACCCAAAAATGGCCTTGTTATACTTTTCTGAAGTTAGCCGATTCCTCCTGGTCTCATATTTAAGACAGTCTTATTTGTGGAGATGATAGAGGAGTTGGGGAGAAGTTCTCAGAGACTTTTCCTGAATTAAGAAGTCCACTGTACCTTCACTAATTTAACATAAATAGAGACAGAATTAACTTACAAATGGAAGTTTTATTAAAATTTCACCAAACCTACCTAGTAAACAAATAATGACATTATCATACAAAAGGTTCTCTCATAAAGGTACAGGGAAAGTGGTGGGAGGCATATCAAATGAAACAAATAATTTTGTTTTATTTTTATTTTTTTTTCAGTTAAATAATCTAATGATTTAAAAAATTGTTTGGCATGTACATACTACTTATATTCTACCTAAAGATATATATTCTTCAATGAACTAAGAATTCCTCAATTCTTTTGAGAGTACACAAATGATTAAACATAGCACATACAATTTAGAACCAGAATTATAATAAAAATGCAAATTAATTCAAAGGTCCGTAATGAGATCATTTGGCCATATGGCCACTAATGAAGTTTCTAATTGCTAGAACATCAACACCCAGTCAGAAGGCAAAGTGGAAAAAATCTGCTATATTTTGGTTTCCTTAAAATATTTTAAAAACTTAAATTGAATTTTAGGAAATAGTTTTCATCTCTGAAACATTTCTCTACACCAAGGTTCATTGAAAACCTTGTACTACAAATTTTTTCCTTTTAAATATTTGAATTTCCATATTGTACGATGAATTAAAAAAATCAAAATGCCATATTCATAATTTAGCATACAAAATATATGCCAACAGGGATTCTATAATGAATACAATTAATTTATTCATTCATCTAAGACATATTAATTAGCATCTATAATGTGCCAGGAGCTGTTAGGCATTGGAGAGATACAGCAGTAGCCACAGCAGATAAGAAACCCTGTCTTCATGGAGTCTGCATTCTGTTCGGGGAGACAGAAAGTAAAATAATGAATTTAAAATATATAGTGAGAGTACATTAAGAAATAAAAAGTTCTAAAAATAAAAGCAGGGAAGAGTGATATGAAGAGTGGGTGAGGGATGGGGATGAGAGTGGAAAGTTTAATTCTGTGTTGAGGAAAGACCTCACTGAGAACCTGACTTGAGTTGAGCTGGGCTTCCGCCAGGGAAGAGCTCCCAGTGGTGGAACAGCAATTGCAAAGTCCCTGAGGCAGGATTTGACCTACATGTGTAAGGAATAGCAGGGTGGCCAGTATGGCCATTGAGGAGCGAAGAAGGGTGAAATATGATGGATAGGGTTTGAAGGGTCGTGGGGAGGAGGCACAGATCATGTACACCTTGATGGTCATGGAGAGAACCTGGGCCTTACTTAGGGGGAGAACAGAAGTCAGCTGTTATGACGAGTAGTAAAGTGGGACGAAATGAGAAGCAGAAAGACAAGTTTAGAGCTAGATCAAGCTGAGAGATGATGGGGACATGTCCAGGATGATGGCAGCAGGGCTAGAGAGAAGTGGTTAGATTCTGTATTACACATGATTCCCCGAAGGTACAGATTGAGGTGTGTGGTTTCCAGTGGTGTAAACCATGATTCTAAAATGTCTTTGTCACTATTTTATAAAACATGGTTTTAAAAAATCATGGTGCTAAATCTGTAACCTTTATTGTCTGTTGGCTTATTTTGTTCATTTTTACCAGAGACATATTTCTGAAGTTTAGCACTTAACACTGACCTGTAGATGATGTTTTATTGATGAAGCTTTTCATGATATCCTAGTTTAGTATCAAATAATAAGAAGAAAATGTCCAAGAATCTATAACTTTCGACCTATTATCATGTTAAAAAGGATCCTTGGAGGAAAATACTATTGAGTAAATTCTTTACCTTAGTCATGTCTAGATAAGTAAAAATTAACTGCTGGCTGGCTAGACAGGGGACCAGAAAAGGGGTAGAGCAGAGGTGTTTACCAGAGGCATCTGCAAATTCTTTTACTAACACAACTACCCCTATCCCCTAAAGGCAGAATTCTTGACCCAATGTTTGCTCAAATAACAGAGAAATTTTACTTTATACTGCAATTCTCATCATGTTTAGAGAACCATCATCTTTTTTGTTTGTTTGTTTATGATTCAAAAGAACCAAGATGGGGCAATCTATATGCTCAATGTAAATGTCTTTAAATATCCAACCAATTTCTCTAGGCTGCTTCTGCTAGTCTCTTAGTCCTGCACGCTGTCCCTCTCCCTTTCCTTTTACTCTATCCTACTCGTGAACTCTATTCATTCCCATGCATCAAGGCTCATGTTCAAGTAACTTGAAAGCATCAGCATTTTTTCCAACTAAAAAGGAATTATTACCTCTCTTCTCTCACTAGGGAATCTATTCCTCTCATTTCTCTCTTTGGCCTTATATAGTAGTTAGTATCTTTCTCCCCTTCCCAATCCTCACCACAGTCAATAGAATGCAATACTTCCACCCTCCAATTTCCAGAACAGTGCCTTGTGAATATTTCTTGAATTTATTTCATATCCAGTGGGCCTATGTTTATAATTAGACCTAGCCAAAAAAATGAATGCCAATTCTTCAAACACTTAGCATTGTGGTGGTTGTTAGGAATATTGGTGCCAATTGTATTACGTTAGCTCAGTGATGTTTCTGGAGTAGAGCCTAAGCAAAGAAAGCCAAATTATTAGCATCTTAAAAAGGCAGGAAGAGAAAAGAAGACTAAAGATAGAAGGATAAAGTGAGGTTGTCCTTGGACACCAACCAGGAAACAGAGTAGGTTCCTCGGATAAGAACAGAAAGTAAGATCTGAACTGGTCTTAAACATGGAAGCAAAAAAGGAAAAGGAAATTTTGTATAGGACTTGATATTAGGAATAGCAAATAAAATTCAAATATCAGGGAGGAAAGGTAAAAAGTTAAAATTAAGATGATTCTAAAGATTTATAAGGAGACGTCAGAAACTTGCAAAAAGAATGGCTAAATTACAGAGTCCATTAGGAGCTAAAGGTAGTTCATTCATTGTCCAAATGACATTCATGGGCATAACAAACCAGTTATTTGTTGGTAACATTTGTAATTAATTCATTGTGAAATGCCATCTATAGATGCCTATCCCAAAATAGAAATATAACCCCAGTCATGAATAAGTTGGAATCAACGTCAAAAATATATATCAGTATGGCACATTTTGGAAGTTGGCACAAAATTCCTGGAAATAGTGCATTCATAGGATAATCTAAGATGAACCCCTTTAAAAGAAGCTAAAGATATGAGCTAACAAACAGGATCAGATTGCCAAATCAGATTCACATGACTCAAAGATCTTACTCAGTATCAAAATTTACTATAAATAATTAATTACAAAAATACAAGATGTTCAAGCAGAAAATCAGATGAAGCAGAAAAGGTCCAGGATATCAGGGTGATGCCATGTACCTCTAAATAGATAAAATCTGTAAGAGAGGCTCTGGGGTTCCTTAAACAGTGAGGCATGTTTAAATTATAAAATGTCTCCATTTCATACCTGCTAGGGTTTTATAGACTACGCAGCATTCTCCAAGGAGCCATGCCTCATAGATCCTGAGTTCCATTTATTATAGGTACAGTAATCCTATATCGGGAATATCCTGCTAAGGGCATTTCAGAGATAAAGTCTCTTCCTCCTAGCAAGCGGCCTTAGTCTATTTATCCAGAGGTCCATTCAACATGATTAGACTGGCTCACCCGCCTTCTTTTCTTTCCCCAGGAAACATCCTCCTGGTAAGAGGAGAAAATGGATTCCATAGATCCTGGCCAGCTGCTTTAACACCTTCCTGACAGGAAGTTTAAGAAAATGTTCCATATGACAATTTAGTACTTTTAGTAAGCAAATGAAGGTGATTTTTAAAAAATATGAAGAAAAAAAAAGAATTTTAAAAGAATCAAGATAAACAAGTGTTTATAAAAGCCCTGAGTCTACAATTTAAAGACAAGAAGGTGAGAATGATATTTGCAGAAAGGTTCTGCCGAAGATACTTTTGGTAGCCTGGAGGGAAACACAAGCAAATATGTTTACAATTGCAAGGAATTTAGGATGTTCTCTTATGATTGGTAGCAACAATGATTCTCAAGCTGGTGCTCTGCTGTTAGCTGTGAGCTCCCTTCGTGATCAACTTACACAGGCTTAGAAAATATAAACTACATATAACAAAATATTAAAGTGAAACTCTTGCTGCTTCCTGAACTGAACAAGAAGACAATAGTTGCTCTATCCTTGAATGAATTATAAGACAGACCATCCTTTTAGAGAATGTGAGCTGTGGGGACCCCAACAGCAAAGACTTGGAGGAGTAGACAGAAGTTGCAGGGAGATGTTCACGGTGAGAGTATCTAAAGAAACCCAGGATGCCTTTTGCAGAAAGAGTCAGCTTTAAATACCTGCCAAGTTCACCCAGCATCAAGTGTCTTAGGAGAGAACCAGTCAAGTGGTAACTTCCCTGTCTCCTTCCCCTTTCTCTCTCTGTTTCTTCTACCTCCAGACTTCTCCCATTAGCAAGTCAAAGGAAAAGTAGAAACCACCACGATGAGGAAAGAGAGAAGAAGGTTGGGCTATCCTCTATTCAAGTTCTGCTGGCTGCCAGTCGCAGCTAGGAGAAACAAAAGATTTCATTTTAAATTGAATTCAAAGTTTGATTATAATCTGGGATTGGACACTTTTAGTTACTGAACTGAAAGTGTGAGGTGTGTGTGATTTCTATTACCCAAGAGTAATTAGAAAAATTTTTATCCAGTTGTCAAGATGGGGACATTTAACCACTGATTAGATTTAAAGAGACTGTGGGAGACAAAATAAAATTGCTTTTGCAATTATACCTTGTGAAAACTGCTTGTTCAAATGCATTGGTCACATTTGTTTACTAACTTTAACCTTAATATCTCTGTAGAAAACATAATTAGCCTAGTTAAAAGTACTTTAATAGAAAAACAAACCAAAAAAAAAAAAATCACACTGACTCTAAAGGAAAAAGCATATGATTTAAACTATTGTTTCCCTTCATTAAAATAATGAATCAATAATTGTTATGTAATCAAAAAGTGCATATTTCTCATTTTACAAACTGAGAGAATACAAATAGGCGAACAATAAAAGGAAAGAAAGAAAAGTAATTGTGTTCTATTTTGCAGATAATAACCATTATTAACACTTTGCATTATATCTTTTCAAGTGTTTCATAGATGGGATCTTCTGTGAATTTTTTTTTCACTAAAAAATTTATAAAATTTCCATTTCCATAAATATAAATCTTTTTAATTTTAAGGTCGGTGCTCTAGCCTATTGTATTTAACCACTTGTTAATGTTAGATATTCTTCAGTTTTACATTATTATAAGCAACACTCTTCATACCATTCCATTATATATTTTTCCTACCTTTCCACTCATTTTTAGGATGAATTCCTGGAAATGGAACTGGAGGTTCAATATGTATGAACTTTCTTTATGCCAATTTCCCCAGATAAATATTAGACTCATATCTAATTTCTACTTCATCCTTAACAGTGTATGAAAATCATTTTAATCTTTACCTGAGAGCTGAAAAATGATAACTTACTGATATTTGTATTAGTTTTCTAGGACTGCCATAACAAAGTGCCACAAACTGGGTGGCTTAAAACAATAAAAATGTATTATCTTACAGTTCTAGACACTAGATGTCCATAATCAAGGTGTTAGCAGGGTCATATTCCCTCTGAAATCCCTGAGAGAGAAAACATCTTTGCCTCTTCTTAGCTTCTGCTGGTGGTTGGCAATTCTTAGCTGGTAGCTGCACCACTCTAATTCTGCCTCTGTTGTCACGTGGCATTCTTTCTGTGTGTCTCTGCATCCAAATTTCCTCCTCTTCAAAGAACACCAGGCACATTGGATTAGGGTCCACACTAATGACCTCAACTTGATTACATATGCAAAAGCCCTATTTCCAAATAATGTCACATCTACAGGTACCATGGAGTAAGGCATCAATATATATCTTTTGGGGGAGCACAATTTGACCCAACCCATTACACTGTTTTAATCTACAGCTCTTTGATTACAAATGTAGTTGAGAATTTTCCATATTTTATTCGAACCTATTTTCATATTTGAACATTTTTCTAGCAAAGATAATAGATTTTTATAAACTTTACTGGTAAAATCTTTTAATATATGAGGCATATTTGTTCTTTCATAGCATATGTGTTATAAATGTTTTCCAATTTGTCATTTGCTCTTTAATTTCCCTTATTTTGCTTTATCTGATTATTTAAATATTTAAATAATCAGTTCTGGAGTGGTTGCTCTTTCTGAGGTGGGATTGGAGAAGCTAGGTTAACTGAGCATTGAGGGCAAGAATGGTTTAACAATCGGCTATCCCAGTAATAGCTGAGTATAGCAGCAGTCTAAGGACATCATTGAAAACAAAGTAGTAGGTATTCAAAGAGGGATTGTTTTGGCATTTTAATTGCTGCGCCACCTTAGAAGAAGCAGTGGCTTCTGTCATCTTTGGAGCTGGCTTTATCTGTATCTTTGCTCTTCCCCTTGTGGATGGCAGGACTTTAATTCCTTTTCTTGTCCAAGCTGATTATTATCATTACGGTCTCAGAAAAGTTTTACTCTTTCAATAGACTCATTATATTTAATATATTTATATATAAATATACATACTTGTGTATTATAGATTTATATCTTATGATAGCCTATTATCTGTATTTTAACCTAATAATCTGAAACGCAACTTTAATCACAGTTTCGTATCTACTTTGACCATTTCTATGCTTTTAATTCTGTTCTGATAAGGTTTCTGATTTTACCAGCTCCAGAATTATATGGTTTTCATTATTATGCTTTATATATTATTTTATTCTCTTTTATCCTAATCAATCAATCAATCAATGTCTTGGTTGATTCTTGCTTTCATTTTTAAAATGTTGAATTATAAGTTTAATGATTTCAATGTTGAAAAATGTGTATATTAGCTAGGTTTAACTTCAGAAAACCCAAAATAACTTTTGTATTTTAGAAGGTAAGTGCTCCAAGGCAGGTAGTGTGTTCCCCTATGTTAAGAAGCAGGCTTCTTCTGTTTTTATTCCTCAGCTGTGCATAGTCTTAACTTTATGATGCATGAGAATAGCAATCATATTTCTACCTGCAGGACAGAGAGAAGAATGAAGAGTATCAAATGCATGAAGATGAAGAAAAAAGCAAAGAGCAAATGCACACTACTTCTTTAGGAAGGCTTAAACAAGCTGCCATGAGACACTGCTACTTACGCTTCACTGGTCAGAAATGTCACATGGTTATCCCTACATGTGTGGGAGACTGACAGTGAAAATCCCATTACCATGGAAGAAGAGAAGAGCATATATATAGGAGCAACTAACAGTCCCTACATAAATGTATCCAGTGTCTCTTTACCAATTCTTTTACAATATTTACTTTTTCATTTCATTATTATTCAAGTTATTCTTTTCAATATTTGTTACATAGAAATGTATCAACAGTAATTCTCTAAATTTTATTGTGAAAAACAACTGTTCCAAGGAATCCCTTCAACACCCCCCAGTTTTGCCCCATAAGGCAGCAACTATCAAATCTTTGCATATTTTATTTTTTAAAACATTTTTCAAAAACAATAGGTTTATACTGCCATTTTAAGAATATTTTTGGCTGCTATGGTTGATGAGGATATGGTTTTTGGCCACTACTCTCCCTCACCCATGTCTTTCTCCCATTTAGGATCCAATTTATTAATATTACATTATAAGTCTTGGCTAGATCAGTATTCCATTTTTAATGTAATTATGACTAAGTAAATGACTAAAAGTTAAGTTAGGTAGTATAAAATGACTTAATTTTTTCTTTTATAATCTCCTCCCAATTAATAATTTTTTCTTCTTCTTTTTTTTTTTGCTTAATTTTTATATACATGTACATAGTAAAAGATTGCTACAGGTGAGTAAGTTAATATATCCATCACCTTCCATAGTTACCTCTTTGTGCGTGTGTGTGTTTGTGTGTGATAAGAACACATAAAATCTACCCTCTTAGCAAATTTTCAATATATACTACAATATTATTAACTATAGTCCTCCTGCAGTACATTTGATCTCTGAACTTATTCATCCTACCTAACTGCAAATCTATAGTTTTTTACCAACAACTCGCCATTTTCTGCCCACCCACCTGCCCTGGCAACCACCATTCCACTCTATGTTTCTATTCTTCACCTCCCTTTTAGATTACACATGTCAGTGAAATCGTGCAGTATTTTTCTTTCTGTCTCTGGCTTATTTCATTTAGCATAATGTCCTCTAGGGTCATCTATGTTGTTGCAAATGACAGTACCTCCTTTTTTAAGACTGACTAATACTCCATTGTGTATATATACCACAATTTCTTTATCCATTTATCCATTGATGGACACTTAGGTTATTTCCATATCTTGGTTATTTTGAATAGTGCTGCAATAAACATGAGGGTGCAGATATCTCTATGAGGAGCTCATATCATTTCCTTTGGGTATGTACACAGAAGAGGGATTTTCTGGGTCATTTTTGTTGTATTTTTAAATTCTTCCTTATAGTATTTACCCTTAGCCATTTTTAAAATTTCATTTTCTTGGTCTTCTCCAAACTTTGGAGTATAGCTCCAAACTATACTGACTTAATCACTAGTACACTTTAGTCACCCTTCCCTTCACTATTGTCCTGGGGATTTTCTCAGTCTCTCTCAGGTGTAAGAACCTCCGATTTCTGCCCCCTGGATTCTCTTCCTTGATTTAATCCCAATTTATGATGGAGTAACTCATCCAATAGTTAACCGAGATTATTGTCTGAAAAGGGAAGCTTTTTAGAATTTACCATTTTGAAAGTATAGAAACATATTCTTCATCTTACTTTCATGTTTGAAAATATATGTTAAAATCTTGCTGTTTAAAGGATAGAGATCTTTTCTGGACTCATCATATGCTGCAAACCCCTTATAAACATCTTAATTTAATGCAAAAATGTCACAGACTAAATGAAAGGTTTTGTCATCTTTAAAATCCTAAAATACAGATTTTTAAATATCTTGACCTGAATCTACTTTCTGAATTTCTAATCTTCTCGTGTGATTAAATCTGACCTCTTTTTTTTTTTTTTTTTTGGCACTTTTCTGTTTAAGGTAGAGAAAGCCCCCTTTGTCTGGAAAGGTATATGTTAAATTCAGGACCATTTTCCTGCATCCAGGTGAAATCGTCAGTCAAAAAAAAAAAAAAAAATAGGTCAGAGAAAAGTCCATGACTGACAGACTTTCTGTTTGGGTTGGTCATGAACTTGATCTGCTGCTGCTGCACAGCTGAGTGAGCTCTGGTGTGGATTCCTGGCGGGGGGAGTGGCTGCAACAGAGAGCTCCCATCCCTCCAGTGTCTGGTTGTACTTTCTGTCTTCTTCTCACTAGCGATGGCACTGACTCTGCCTGGATTTCTGTTTTTCAAATCTCACAACAGCACACAGCTTTATCTGCTTAGGTGGGGTTGCTCTGATCCCACCTATACTCTACCAAGTATAATAATGATTACTTAAAATTTATGGCACGTTATTAGTATCCTTTGCTTGCTCCAGCAACTTGCTTTTGGCCATCCCCCCAACCCTTGGATAGTTATAGTGATTTATTGGAGGAAATTTTTTAAAATGTGCTCTTCTTGGACTTCCCTATATCTCCTTAATATTTTTTTACCTTCAATACGGAAAAGACCAAATGATATCTGTGCAATAAATTAGATTTTCATCAGTTTGATCGAAAGTTTTGGAGAGAAAGGCAGCACTACTTTAAAAAAATGAACAGAATGGTGATAGGTTTTTTTTCCCTCTATACCCCAGAATTAGTTATTGGATCCTAAGTAGAAGACAAAAAGTTGTCAAGTACTTGACATTCTGAAAAAAGCAAAATTAGGGAAGGGGGAAAGAAAAACACTTTAGAATTTATTAGAAGGCAGCCAAACTGGCTCTGCCACCTTCCAGGGTTGTCCCAGAGCCCCCAACCCCAGTCTGTATACAGTGAAAGCTAAGTAGGAAGTTAGGAGGGAGATGTGAGAGAGAGGAAATTACAGGAATCCTGAGACGTTAGCTGTATTCTGAAGGAGGGTCTGCAGAGAGCCCAGGTGGAGGAGATCTGAGACAATCACTCAGAGAGTCTAGAGATGCCAGTAAGCAAGGGCCTTCCATCCCCCAGTAGAGCAAACTTGCAGATTTTCTGCTTGTATCTGTCTGAGCTGGAGAGAAAAGAACTGGAAAGAGATAGCAAGGCAGAGAAGAGCTCAACTGTGAAGCAGCCTGCACTTTCATCGGTTTGGCAAGGCAAGTTTCCTGTGGCTCAAGTAGACATAGCAAAACTTAGCCAGATTTGTGCACATCCCAGGATGTCTATCCAAGATGACTACCTGCTGGAAAAATGACCTCAGTAGCAAGAAGCTACGGGGTACCCTGCTGGGGTACATATGAAAAGGGGAAGTGCAAAATCTTAGCAGTGATCAGAATGTCCCGGTAAGTATCTGAAGTACTCAACTGTGCCTCCAGTAAAAGTAAAAGTATTTGTCTGCCATCAGAGAAAGTCAATGACCAGTTAGGGTTCACCAGAGAAGCAGCAACATTCAATAGAGGAACACAATACCAACTAGGCAAGAAATACCTATCCTATTTCAGCTTTGCTATTTCCTTCACCTTAGGCTCCAACCTCCAAAGAGTTATTGGTCCAGAAATGAGAGGGAAGGGAGAAATGGTAGCGTGAAGTCTGCTTCCTCCCCACCTCAAGATGGAGTCCAGCTATCCCTAGGAAGAAGGGAAGAGATGAATCTTAAATTCAATATGAACTAGATGTTTTTAACAGGGCTCAACTAAAAATAACTTTTTAATAATTGAAAATTATTATTAAAGTATTACGAGATCTATCTGAGATAGCCTCCATGAACAACAAAGGGGGATTCCGCATAGCCAAGTTGGGACAGCAATTTGAAGAAAAGAATAGACAAATATTGTTATGTTTATATCCTATTGGGTTTATGCTATTAAAATGAATATATATAGAAAAAATATGAAACAATGAGAAAAATTTATAAGCAAGTCCTAAGAAAAGCATACAGATAAATTTGGGTTTTATTTGGAATAATGAGGGAAGGGGAGAGAGGATGTCAAAGAGATGCTGAAGAATTTTCAGAATATAAAATTACCAAGAAAAAATTTATGTCGTATGATTTTTAGAAGTCAGCTTTTGTTAGATAGAAGTGAAAAAGAAAAATAAAGAGCTCAGAACATTTTCATGTACTCTTTCCTTCAACTGATAACTGATTGGGCATCTTTACATGTCCTAGATAATTGCTGGGACATAACAGGACTGTGCACTCCTGGAACTTATGTTCTTTTTCTCTAGATGCTCAGAAGAAAAAAATCTTTTAGGATCAATTAGCAAAAGCACAGAAATGTCAATGATCTGTGATCTTTCTTGTAAGGGAGAAAAACAGTATTATTGGCTGATCACCTGCTATGAGCTAGAGGCTTTCAGAATCCTTACATAATTTAATCTTCAGCATAAGTGCAAAGTACTTATTCCTATGTAGGGAATGAACAAATCAAGGTTCAGAATCATTATGTAACATGCCCAAGCTCACTCAGCCACATCCATCCCAGAACAGTGATAAGACACCAGTTTTGACTGGTGCCTAACCCTGTGTTTTTTATACACTACATCAGGCTTGCCTCTCTATGACATAGCCACATAGAGTTAAACTAAACATGTGGAAGAGATACCTATACTTTACAATTTGGAGATAAAAGCAATATGGGACCATTTTAATTGTGAGCATTTCTCAGCAAACTCCATATCATGTAGGGTCACTTTGGATTTATCCTTAAGATATAATTCTTTTATAAAGATCCATGATAATGTAAGTCTATGTATAGGCTAAGCCAACTAAAATCCTATGAGATAACTTAGACAAAAGTATTTGTGGTTATTTAGAGGAAAAGTACTATATTATTTTAATAGGAATGTCAATTTCTTGTATAATTTCCTAATATCATTGTGTGACTTCATGATTTTCAAAAATTTAGAAAAATTAATTTCCTTTATTGTATTACCACACTAGCTAGAAAGTTTATAGCTGTTCTCCAGGCATGAAAAGAAAACGAAAAAGAAGCAACAACAATCTTCCCAGGGTAAATGTTACTATAACTCCCATAATGGAACAAAATGTGCAATCCTTTCTTATGTTTTGTCAAAGAATAAGTATCATGATGACAAACAAAGCAGTTGGAAAAGCTACATTCTAACCTCTGGTATATACTGATACACCCAATTACTAAATCATGCCAAAGGAAGATGCTTATATAAATAATTGGTCTCTGTCTCTCTCTGTCTCCCTCTCCACACATACACACACAGACACACACATATATATATCGTCATTTATAATTTTAAATAGGATATTCTTATTTTCAAATATTTGTTCAGAAAACATTTATAAAGAAGCTGCTCTGTCTTGGGTGTTATGAGAGATGAGAAACAAATACAACATAATTGCTAGCATTTGGATTTAATAGCTAAGTAAAGTAGATGGGGCATATCCACAAATATTTATAATACAAGACATTGTGTAAACAGTGTTATAAGCAAAAAAAAAAATGTATGTAGTGATATGAGAGCTTAACGTAGAGATTATCTTCACCCAAAGAAATCAAGGAAGGCTTCTTGAAGGAGGCAACATTTAAACTGGGCTTAAAAATGGACTTTGAAATCTATTAAATGCTTTTAATATTTTAACAGAGTAAAGTAATATTTTTTCTCTTTTGATCAATTTATTATATTAATAATTTCTTAGTAATAAGACATTCTTATAGTCCCTCAAGAAAAAAATGCATTTAAAACAAATGTGATGCTGGATTTAATTTGCCTGTATTTTGTTTTGGACTTTGCATACCTATTCATGTATATTCCAGGAGACCAGTGTGTTGTTTCCTTTTTGTGTAGCATCTCTACCAAATTTCATTATTAAGTTAACATAAAATGAATCATATAACATTCCATCCTTTCCCATATGATGGAAGAATTTACCAAGGGTATCTTTAGTCCCTTGAAAAATATAAAACAATTTCCTTGTAAAACTATCAGGCTTGGGATCCATTTTTTAAAGGTAATTCTGATGGCATTTTCAGTTTCCTCCAAGACTATGAACACACCAATAGTTCTGTTCAAGTTTGTTACTTCTTGTTAAGTTAATTATAGTCATTAATATTTTCTAGAAAATTGTTCATTTCATTGAGATTTTAAAATTCATTTGCATAGAGCTTTACATAGCTGTTTGCCCCCTTACAGTCTTTAATAGACTTCTTTTCTATCACGATATCATTTTTCTCTCAAATTTTACTTGTAGTTTTTTTCTTAATTGGGTCTTTTCTGATTTCTTGGTTTATTGACTACTTTTCACAAGCAAGGCTAGTCCTTAAAATGAATAATATTGGTAGGTACAAAGATGGGCAAGAAGGGAGATATGAATTGGCTAGAATAAATAAATAGACGTAGAAAAGAGAGGAGGGTGAGATTTTCATGAAATGAAATATTTGTTTTGCTAGCAGCAGAGGAAGAAATGCAAGACTGGGTCCTCTATAGGATAAAAAATATTGTTTATCTTTGTAACATAATAATGCTTTTTAAAGTGTTATTATCTGTGCTGAAATGAGTATTGTATCTGAATAGATAAACACATTTATAGAAATAAATATCTTCAAATATAGATGGTATGTGCTAAGACCTACATTTAGCCAAAAAAAAGTACTATACTCTGAAAGGCGAGAAATGTATATGCCAACCACAGTTCAGGGTCTGAGGAGAGCCTGTTTTAAGCATCTGTTTGACCTCCTTTTGCTCATCCTGTGTCACCAAGGAATGATACTTGTCCCATCTTTATCATCCAGGGGTATTTCAAGAATAAATAAGGACATTTAAAAAGCATTTTTAATCTTTTAAAAATGAGTGATAAATAATACTTCAACGTTTTCTTTTAAAATATATGTAAAGACCTATTTCTCCTGGCTACTATTAATAAATTTGTATCTCTACCAGGTTACTTATCACAGGCTTTAATTCCAGAGTTTGCAGCAAATTGATTGAAATTAAGTTTATCAAAGACCCGGAGCCTCAGTTATGAAACATCTCAAAGCAGCGTGGCAGTTCCTCCCTCACGCACAGCAACTGGCGATGTTAAACATCCACATCCGGCTCGTCTCCATATTGAAATAAGTACAGCCATTTCACAAGGAAGCCTGTTATTTATATTGTTGGCCCTCTCCTCTTCTATCAGCGAGCACGAGTACAATGAGATCCTGGAACAAATGAGCTTATTAAGATCATGGTTAGACATATCGTTTTTCAAATCACACTCTACAAGACAGATATGCTGGCAAAGCTGTAATAAATGTCAAGGCTCAAGGCATTCACCATTCTTTTCAGCAGCCCGATGGCTTGGCTAGAAAAGCTTTTCATAAATTTTACTGCACACCTGTCAAGTGGCAGGTGTGATAGTCTGCTATCGCGGGGGAGCCTGAGCTGTGATTTCTGGCCTGGCGCCACTGTCATCGTTTTCAGCGCAATCATGTGCTTTTCTCTGTTTGTGACCAGTGAAATCTATGTGATCACACTGAGAATCTGTGCATCTTGGCAGATCCGCCCGTGGTATTCATCACATAGAGATTATTTTAGATTGGCTGCCATGAGGTGTTATTTCCCATTTGTTAACACAATGGGGTTTCATGTTTATGACAATTGGAACACATTCATTTGTATTTGGGTTTTGTCCTTGCTACAGAAACAAAAGTCCATTCCGTCTTTCCTACATCCTTCCCTTAACTTTTCACCATCAATCCTCCAGTTGAAACAACTGCAGCGCTAATTATGTCACATTTTTCTATGGCAGAAAACAGAGGAAGGGGGAACTTTGTTTTAGTAAGCTAGATTTGTGAGTTAGAAATAAATTTTGTGATCCCAATTATGTGAAATAAAATCATATTTTATATAGATGCACCCATATATGCTTAGAATATTTCTGAAAGGAAACTCATTAAACTGTTTATAGAGATGCCACTAAAGAGAACGGAAGATTTGGAGATATGCAAGTCAGGGGTCTTCCATTTTCTTTTCTGCATATTATGATAATGCTCGGATTTCTATGATAGTAATATATTCATTTATTCCTTGTATAGTAGAAAAGGAAATTTTAAAATGGGAAAACTAGATATCAGTATCAAGAAGCGAATAAGGCTCTATAAAACCATACTTTGATGAATGGTGCCACATATTTGTACAGTGTGTTCACATACATTGTATCAAAAGACGCTCCCAGAAACTGTATGGGATGATTGGATCAGATATTAGCATTATTTACATAAGTGAAATCTGAAACCTAATGAGGTTTACTGATGTGCATCAGTTTCCAGTTAAGTTTCTAAATCTAGACTGAGACCTGGGTCTTCTGACATCTAATTGAAGTTTCCACTCTCTCAAGCCCCTGCCCCTACTACTTATTGTTTTCTGCTCTGAAAGCAATAACGACATACTATTTTTTTCCATTTTAAAATTTTGTGATATCTATATACACTATAATTATTTTAACTTACCAATATAGCCACAGTTTTATATTAAGAAAATAAAACAATTACTTTGTAGAATTGTTGAGACGTAAATAGAAATTAGATTCTGGAACATAAATGGAAGTTTCAAAACTAAGCTTTCCATTGAAGAAAAAAAATAACTAATTATGTTTAACACAATACTTTTTTTTTTTTGGCAAAATTAGGGGCAAATGCCAGGCCTCTGGCTTGTCAACTAATGGATGTCTTCCACAACTATCATTTATTAATAAAAAATAGCTGCTATGTGGAAACATTAGTTTCTGTCTATAGCATAGTCTAGTTTAGTGGAATTAATAGCAATTCACCAGTTGAGCAATGGCGCATTTTTAAAACCTTTAATCTACTAACCAATAATTATTCAGGGCAAAAGCTTAATAGGAGAATTTTAGGAAACTGCTTACCTTTCTACCACTTCTTTATCTCCAAATCTCTGCCCTTTTATGGTAATACAATAATCTGTAATTGTTTTCCTTTCCTCAAATTCTTTTGTAAATATTTTGGAGAAGAGAATAAATATTGGAAAAGGACTTTATCTCATGTTTACATTGACAGTTTTAGAGCCCAAACAATAACAGATATTTTAATCTGTACGTAAAAGGACTACGTTCACATATTAAGAATTTTCTGATGACCTTGACAGCTCACCTAAGGCTATTAGTACTCATTCCAGTGACTCTCAACTCTGTGTTCTTGGCACTCTTTGGAACCAGGCAGGGGCAGGGGAGAAACACTTGAGGGAATTAAAAATCTCCAAACAATATTAAATAAGTCATCAGTGACGACCAAACAATCATAATTAGCGAATAACAAGGTCTCATGTGCCTAACAAAAGCAGCACGCTGCCCTTCAGTCCTGTCACTGTTTGTATCTGCCCTCTCTGAGCTCATCTCATAAGGCAAAGTACAAGCAAATTCTTAACTCCCCCTCAGGGCTGCTAACAGTGTCTTAACTGGAAACACTGACTCTCACTCTCAGGCAACTCATGGGTATGCTCAGCTCAACATTTACTTTGGAAGACATTAATCAAACCCATTATTGCTTAAAGAAAAAAGATCATGTTATGCTTTGTAACTTTGGAAGCACACCTGTCATGGAGTCTCATAAAACACAGGTGAGAACCACCACTCCATTCCTTTCCCAAGTGAGCTCACGGCTGCTGCTGGTGCAAGGACTCCTGCAAGTGGCCAACCACTTCCTACAAATGTGTGTTGAATTGGAATATCCATCCCCTGGAGCTGGCTGGGACTGCCACATCTGTAAAAGTCTCTGGATCTGCCCTAGCAGCTGCTCACTTAGGGCTTTCTTGACTTTCTGGATGGAAGAGCTACAAGAGTCCTGACTTTTTTTTTTCCTGGGAGCTGGGAGGCAAGAGATACAAACATGACATTTAACAAATGATTGCTACCTTGATGTTTATCTTTATTTCCAACATGTTTCTTTGTGCAAAGATTTATTTAATATGTGCCTCATATATTTCTAAGAGCTTTATATAAATTAAATAATTTACTCTTTAAAACAATCCTGAGAGAAAGGTACTACAATCATCTACATTTTATGAATGAGAAAATCAAGGCACAGAGAGGCTAAGGTATTTGTCCAAAAACAGAAATATAATAAGTATCATCTTGCTCAAGGATGTGGTCTTAACTACCGTGTGATGCTATTTCATTTACTGACTTTTCTGCCTTTCAGTTACTGGTTCTTCCTCTGCCTGTGTTTCTATCTGGAACTCGGCACTTAAAATTTCTAGGTCCCCCAGGCCTCTTCTACAGCCTCATGCATTGAAAAATAATTTAAACTGTTGATTTTGAAATTAAAAACTTTGATATTTTATGTTATAGTATTCAAAAATTTAAACAAGTGACTAAAAGTTGGCTTCAATTATTGATGTATAATATTCTCCCTGGAATGCTTACTTGGTATCCTCCCAAAGTCAAACACTTTATAGAAAAGGGATGCATTTTATAAGTCCTCTCTCACCTCAGAGTCCTAAGAAAATAGAAGGCAAATCTGACCTTGAAATCCCTGCTGACCTTCTTAGCACTTTGTAAGAAATGTTCTAGCTCTCTGAGCACATGCGCCTTTCCTTTCAATAGCTTTTGAAGTTGTCACTTGACAAGGGATTGAGAGGGATAAGACAGAAAGGGCATTCACCACGATTCTATCCGCAGAAACTGACATTTTATCTTGGATGAAATAAAGCATCATGGGTATGTTGACTATAGAAAGGTTTAATGGAAGCTCTGGCACTTGCATGAATCCACAGCTTGTTTCCAGCATGAAGTACATGTTTTAATTAATGTCTTTTACTGTGCTGCATTTTGGTCATGTGTTTTCATCCTCCCTTTTCTTCCTCTGGGGCTGGGTGCCTGGCACTGCCCTGGGTCCTGGAAGGATGTACAGAGACAGTGCCTACGGGATAGCCCCTGCTCTCCAGGATTTCAAGTGGTCTCTACAGTAATTTCAACACCCTGAGACACACAGCTTCCAGGGGACATCTTTATGTTCATTCTTCAGCTTGCAATTTTCCAGGTCCTAATTTTAAGTTACATTGATCATTCCACTAGTTTCTCCAGCTTGGAAACAAATACCCACATTCTACCTAAAATGATGACCAAAAGTTGTATGTATGTGAAAAAAGCAATGGAGACTATCCATACATAGCAAATGTTCATTAAATGCTGACAGGGAAACCGTTAATACTTGAATAGTCTCAGGAAAAACAATCAGACTCCTGATTGATTCAAAACCATAATCCTCTGGCAGCCTGTGCAATCCTGAACAAAATGGGGTTTTTCCCGATCTAGCTAGATCCCTACAAGGTAAGGACTTAAAGGAGAAATGAGAGTTATAAATAGCTCCTCACTGCAGCGCTTGATAGCTGAGACATTTAAGCAGATGATAAGTAATTCAGCTGCTGCATTTCTCTGATGTTCTTGCAATAAAGTCTTGGATGACTGCCTTTTAAAATGTTTTAGGAGTTTGTTGCATTCAATTTGACAGGAAACTGTAGTTTTTACTTAAGGTAGGTGTGGGAGGATTATTTTTCACTCATAAATGATAGCCACTACTTTAGTTGGTTAATTGTAAACATGCTAATGTTCCCCTAGCTGTGTTACTAGAGGTTTCCCTCATGCCCATTAAGCCATCTAATGGCTGTGGCTCTCACCTCCTTCACTGAAGAAGCAACACTATCAATGTGCACACTTTTATTTTATGGGCACCCCAAGGCTTGATTCAATTGCTATTTGACTGAGCTTGCATAAAGAAATAATATGAAAACCTAAAATACCATCAAAGTACCATCATTTCTTAATAGGCAGCTAGTTGAGCAATCTACTATTTAGAAAAAGGCAGGAAGAGAAAAGAAAAATAGCTACCATGTATTGAGTGCAAACACCTAATAAATGCCCAGTAAGTGTGAAATTTCATCATCAACGCCATCATTGACTCTATGATAGAACTCTACCAGTGAGTGGTATACTTTCTGCAAGTTATTTTTTATAAACATGTGAGGTAGATACTATTGCTGTTTCCGCTTTAACAGATGAGAAAACAGAGGCTTAGAAAGACCAGATGACTTATACAGGTTCATTCAGCCAGTTGGCTTTCCAGCCAGGATAGAAACACTGGTCTGTCTAATTCAAAGCTTAGCTGTGGCTTGGATCAAGCTGCTATTGAGATTGAGATGTTAACTCAGAGTAAGCTATTAGTCTCTTTCACATCACGAAAAGAAAGTCAATTTGCAGTCACCTTTAGATTAAATAATATATTCAGTCCTTGCTTAATGTGACAGATTATAGTGAGGTTACATATATACACATACATACATATTTTGGTCATATTTTTTTAAATAAGAATATCATTTTTATTACATCTGTAGTTTTTAATAATTCATGGATGTCCTTTCAAGTTAACACATAGTGACCCAACATCTTGTTTCTCATAATTGCATTCCTTTACATGACCTGGATAAATCACCTATATCTAAACATTCTTGTATTAGAGGACATCCAGATTTGCAGGTTGTGGTCTGACCAACAATGCTACTAGGGACAGTTTCTCTCTAGATAAGGTATGTCCACAGACATATCTGTGTCTATATATGTGTGTGAGTGTGTATATATCCATATATTATATATATCCATTTATTTTATATATATGTGTATATATATATGTGTATATATATATATATGTATATATGGAGAGAGTGAGAAAGCAAGCATGTATATGTGTATCTATATGTATACATAGAGAAAAGTCACAGGGGACATTATTTCCATTGATATATTCTAAAGTAGAATAGCTGGCCAAGTAGATATAGACAAACACATTTTAATAAACCATTTTATTACTTTTCACATCCACCAGCAATGAATGAAAATATCTATTTCTCCATATCTTCTCTAGATCTGGTTCTCATTGCTATTTTTAGTTTTTGTCAATCTGATAGGCGAAAAATGACATCTCAATATCATTTTACTTGATAATTCCTGATTAGTAAAAATATAAAGATATTAAAGTATAGGTATTTATATTTTATATTCTGCTAAATATTCATTATATTCTTTGTTTCCTATATAGCTTTGTTTTTATTTATTAAGTTGTATAGGCTTATTGTAGAAGTGTCAAGGGCTGTAAAGATCT